>JBAMHZ010427423.1:0-11085 GCA_037177395.1 Alpinia galanga | reverse complement strand
TGTTTCTACATTCACAGGTGAAATGTCCTTCTTCTCCGCAGATAAAGCACTTACATTTTCTAACCTTTGAACGATCATTTTGATACTTCCTTTTGATAACCCTTACATGGGATTGGTGAGGTTTTCCCTTATAAGTCTTTGCCTTTCGAAGACCATATTTCTTCGTCTGATAGTGAGATGGCAAAGGAATCCGTGAACAGAATTGAAGATCCTTCAGGCTCCTTTGTAGGGAAGCTTGCTTGCACATCTCCATTAATTCTTGATAGGCATGATGGATCCTTGGTAGAACCCCAATAGTGTTGCCTTGATATTTTTCTTGAAACTTTCTTTCCAAATAACTTCCGATCAGTGGGGGCATTTTGTGGTAAAACTTGCTAGATAATTCCTCATTAATGAGCATTCTTCTAGTTTTAGCTGCAAGTTCTTTATATTGATTCATATAAGAAACCAAATCCTTAGTTCCGGGACATACCAGTCTCTCCAAATCAAGGTATGCTTGATTTTGTTCCGCAGTGGATCCTGAGGCAGGATCTTCTAGAGTTATAATCCTTCAGATTTGAGTCAGGACATTCTGCGTCTCACCTGCTACGGTTATTAGTCTGTTATATTGATCTAGGAACATCATTCTCCACTAGATAAAGGTTTTCTTTTCTATCTCCCCTAGTAGATTCTCAATATATTGGACTTTTGTTCTATTGTCAGCCCAAATTTTTGAGTCTACCACATTTGTAGTAATGGACTCTCACCTGGAAATAACATCATTGTATAGACCAATATTATCAGGGAGTATCAGCATCGCACCTGTTTGCTGTTGAGCCAAAGGGAGAACCCATTGTTCATTGTTGTAAGCCCTTTTGAGTTTTCCAATTCTTGCTCCATAATAATTAGGGTTGTCATATACATTAGGAGCTTGTTGTCTTCCACTTGTGGATGGCGCGTATTGCGGAGGACCCATTATCGAGTCTTCTGGGGGGTTGTAATTGGAGACCGCTGATGAAGATGCTAGGACTGTTTCCTTTTGGATGGGGTAATCTAGTTCTAGTTCGTCTTCATCCAGATGAGCAATATACTCCTGGTCTTTAGAAGAAAAGGCCGAAAAATAATCAGAAGAGTAGGCTTCATTTTGTCCACCACCTTCCGTGAATGGATTAGTCCATTCATCAGAATCCGTGAGATTATCCGTAGGGTATAAGAAATACAGCGACTGCTTGTGACGCTCCTGGAAGGCTCTAGGAATGTATGGATCGGGCTCATCTTCGTCAGAGGTGCCTGACTCCGGGGGCGCTGGTTGGAGCGAATATCGTGGTTTGGGTATTCCAAGTAGTAATTTCTTCATTAGAACATCCCAGGCTGGTGTGCCAATATCTACTTGATTGGTAGAACCAAAGCCTCCCATGCGGGATGTTGTCCCAAGTTGATTGACTTGAATTAAGTCAGGTGTGTGGATAACTTCAAGGATGAGCTGGGCAATGGCGTCACCCTGCTTAATAGTTAGCACACCATGGGTTACATTGAAAACTAAAATTTTTACCTCATCTCGGTAGTCAGAGTCAACGACTCCAGCTCCGAGGGAAATTCCTCGCTTCCATGCAACACCTGATCTTGGTGCTATTCTGTCATAATGGCCTTAGGTATATTGAAAGCCAATCCGGTGGATAATAATGCTCGATGTCCGATAGGTATTTCATAATTATAGAGCACGGATAGATCATATCCTGCATAGCTGTCAATCTTGCGTTCTGGTATGATCGCATCAGGATGAAGTTTCATAACTTCAAATATAAGCGACTCTTCAGCAATTAGTGGGGCCAAGATTTCTTGCTCTGGTGAACCAATTTCTTCATCATGCTGGTTCATTCTCAGAGGTGGTTGCTCTGGGACCAAAGTATAGCTTTCGAATTGTAGAGAAATACTCCCATCCATCAAGGTTCTAGCTTGAACCTACGCTGGAACCAGTGGGTTTCGCCGAATTGATGACCTGAGTATCCACCTTTGCTACTGTAACTGCTCTGTTGTAAAGCGGGTGCCAGGTAAAGCATGCACCCCTTGGCTGGCTAGGTAGTCCGCGACGTTCTGTACGCTGTAGGCAAAATTAGTAAGACTAGTATTAGTGAGCCTATCGATCATCATTCGCGTTATTAACAGATTGCTAGTCCTGCCTTGCCACTCGGAATAGCCACGAGTCTGGAGTGAAATTTCTACATGGGTGGCGAAATCTTCGATATTCATCATGATATCTGGAATGACATAAATCATTTGTGCTCCACGTGTGAGGTCCATTTCCATGGTGGCAATGATCGAACGATCATCTCGCCACCGGGTATCTCGCAACACCGCTAGTGCCATAACTCTGGTGTTCCTTCTATGGAGAGCGTAGAGTCGAATCATAATGAGACCCATATGAATAGGTGAAAACCAACCTCTCTTAAAGCCTGATGGCTTTGCTCAGTGACAAGTGGTAGATCCACTTGGCTATTGTCAACACAAAAAATGTCTTCCTCGGAATAATGCTAGGAGACTCGGTGTTGGACCGGTCTGTATCTAGTGGAGTATAATACCTCAACTGGTACCATACTTGTTCTTTGGGACCTCAAAACTTCAAGTTGAACCTCTGGACTTAATTGTGTTTCAATGGATCTCCGGAATCTTCTTCGGCTTGGCATAAGTCTTCTCTGTAAATTGTAGATTCTTCGTTGATTCTGTCAATAATTTCCAATTTGATCTTCTAAACTTGGGACAGTAGTAGTTGTTGTAGATACTACTGCAGGGGGCCTTGTGGAACTCATTTTCTTCGTTCCGTTCTAAGAACCACGCTAAGATGTTGAATATCTGGTTAATCAATAGCATAAAGTTTTCAGATGTCTACAAAGAAGTATTCACGTTGCTCATCCTTCTAGATCACTATATCCTTTTTTTTTAAAAAAAAATATATCAACAGAAAGTGCCTGATAAAAGGCCCTGTTAGGAAGAAATGTCATCTCAAAACATGCCAGGGGAGTACAAGCTTCAAGTGAATAAGCGAGCATGATTGCGGGAAAGTTGGGGCCTCTTCATTGGTGAAATTATGAGATTGCGCAGAGTTGCTGCGGGGTTGCTTATACCAGATCCAAATGGAGGACGAGGCTGCCTTCTTGTTCCAGACTCAACAGGACCAGCTGTTGTTTTTGCTGGTGAGCCACCGGAGAGATCAAAGGCTTCCAAATTAACGTTCTTTGTAGATGGCCACATCTCCTCTCTCCTTCCTGGAGTTTCAGGAGTAAAAACCAGTCGATCTGCGACAAATAAATCATCTGGTACTTTTCGAGAGAGCTTAAAAAGCTTCGTTAGCTCTCTGTTTGATGTTATAATTACTATGTCTAAACTATTTAACTTGCACAAAATGAGTTCAAACCTAATAGCAAGGTTATGGGGGGAAAAAAAGAATTAAAACAAATTTAAAGAACTAACCAAAATCCATCATATTAGCCGTACCTGAGAACAACTCTGGCTCAGTTCTAGCAAAAAATTTGTTGGCTGGTTGTATTGATGAACGTTTCATAGAATCATACTCTGTTCTTAGTTGATCATACATCTCATCAAGCTTTCTCTTCTGCCTGATTTTGGAATAAGTATATGTTAGAACTTGAGCCATCCACAACCAAGTGTAACACTGAAGGTAAATCATAGGATATGACTACTTAAATGAGCAAAAAAAAATAATGGAATCAACCTGGATTTTTCAGCATATTTTTCTTGCAATTCCTTCTTATCCTTTGATAAGTTCTCTAACTCTTGTTCCATCATTTGGCACCTTTTAGCTATTTTCTGATATGCAGTGTGTACTTGTTCCAGTTTTTCAGTAAACTTTTCTTGCATAGCCTCACATTTCTGCCGGCACTGTGCAACTATTTTGTTCATTTTAAAGTTCATTTCAAGTTCCTTTTGTCCAATGTAAAACATCACACTCCTGTATGCACTCTTCATGACTGATTATTTTGAAATCAAGGAAGAAAGATGAAATAGTTCTGTTTTAACAAAGTTTAAGAATTCATTTTCACCCATTTGCCCAGCTCCACTAAGACAACCATCAGACAGAGCAGAGCACCGTCAGCATCTATCATGCATGAACATGCAAAAGCATTATGAAAATGAGTAATTTACAAGTGTTAGAACTAGTGCAACTTTAATGACTTCATGAAAATGAGCAATCTATATATTTCACACTAGTGGGGCGTTTTGAGAGTCAATCAATGACATTATCAGTGAAGGCTATGGGATACGTATCTGTGGAGAAACTCCAGCCATTGACATCTGCAAAAGAAGAAAACCAAGTGTAAACTGGAGCAAAGACAGAGATTGCACGTTCAAGCAATTAATCAAGCACATCTTACATTGATCCATTCATCACTCGGATTTATATCAACCGGCCTCATAAGACTGGTGACAAAACAGATGGTTAATCATAATAGCAAGAAAAAGGCCAAGAACAACCACACAAAGAAAAAAGAGCGAAGATGTCAGTCATAAACACAAAATTTGTTCCTTCCTCTACAGCAGCATAGTTCAAAAAACATTAAACTTACACTTAATAGTTAAAAGTAAATAAAATAAAATAAAATAAAAGGAACCGGTGTTGAATAAAGTGTCACACCTTTTAGAGAGTACTTGATCACAAATTGGACAGGCAGCATCATTGCTTACTAACTTGTTTGCATCTTCATTGCCTTATTCATAAGTTAAGGAAAATGATGTTGCACATTGATGTTGGAAACTGTATTTCAATCACTAAAGTTGACAGCGTGTTTGAAATTAGAAGTGGATACAGAAGAGATGACCACAAGTGGTTGATACAGCTCGACCTTCCAATTCTCGCCAACAAGCATTACACCTCATCACAATTGTTACTCTGGAATTAAAAATGCACAGATGAAGATATACAGAAAAAGAACAAAAAAAGCTTCTTGTTTCTCATCTAGCATACCAACTACATCAGACAATCAGTAGAATTGGTTATAGGGACTATGTTTCTGAACATTAATAAAACAGAAAATCTCAGGTCTAGAATAATACAGTTCTTGAAATACCTAAGCCATTGGAACCTTATATTAGAATAATAACAATAACTTTTTTCTCAAACCAATAATAACTTTGGTTTGAAGAATGCTCTGATATTATGGCCAGAGATTTCAGTTCAAAATGGATTTTGGACCTCAACAAGAACAAGAAACAGGCCTACTTTTCAAATTGGCCATCACCCAGATTTTTCCCATTGACTATAAATAGCCCCACATTCAATTGAGTTAGGTATGCAATTCCCCCTAAACTTTTTCCACGTATGCCTTGTCTCATATTTGTATTTGACTTGATCCTCATAGTGCAACCCTGCAAGCTCTCTTCTCTTTGCAGATCTGAGAGTTCCTACATCACTACTCTTCCTACTAAAGGCTCTCAAAACCATCTATAGAAATTGATAAGTGGCAAAACAAATAGTTTTATATTTCCTACTTTACAACCTAACCAAAACCTTCATCAACTAGATAACCACTATATGATATTCCCAAAGATCCCAAAATGGCTATATTTATCATGTCCAGATTTCATAACTATGGAAAATATTTTCATACAAGTACTGAAGTTTAGGGCTATTTGGAATGGAGAGAAAATCCCATATCTCATGTTGCTGCACAGTTACTACACCCTGAAATTGAAAGTTGAAAACAAGCCCTTGCTATTTATCAATGACAATAAACTACAAATTATGCTCATGAAAAAACACTACTGAGTAGTGGAAATCCTCCAATTGAACACATATCTGTTCTTATTAAAAGAGAAAGTTAGATGCCAGTTAAATTGGAGAAATTTGATTAATAAATTGAATGAATCTCTAGACACCATCATCACAGTTTACTGGCTTCAGTTATCACAAATGAGTCTGCTACATGGAAAGAATTGCTTTGGAACACAAGACATTCATTAAAAATAGTCCATGAAAATTGTTTGGCCTCTAAACTTGCATTTGGCCCCTGAATTTTGTACATTTTTATCCTAATTCAGTCTTTATAGCTATCACATGTTTATCATTTGAATTTTAAAAAGTCCAAAGTTGCTAATGTTACCTAATGTTGTCTGAACTTCCAACAAGAAAAATTGTTCCTCTTGCCTGATTGGTATAAATCAGTTGTGATGAAGATCCTTCCTAGCTTAGTGGTTCTCCTTTTCTTGGCTTGTTAAGCGAGATGATTTGGATATATGGGTATAGATCTGATGCACAATGATCATCGTAACCATGGGTCAAGTAACTTGGGTTTGTGGCCCGGGCTTTCACAGCCATCAAATATAATCTCTTTTCTAAGACTTTGTTGGACAAATGACTGATCATCACCTTCAACGTGGCATCTATGTATATTATTTGAATTGTTAATATTTTTATTTTCTATTTGTATGTTGGGTTGATCAAGTCAATACCCTCATCTTCAATTTGCTCATTGACAGATGAAGATAGTATTTAAATATAAATATATAAGAATATCTCTTATTAACTTTAACAATTGTAATTTTGACTTTAATGATATGTCAATTATCACAGGTGATCATGGTGACGCTATTAAAATGACCAAACAAAGTACAAATTTATTAGAATTTTCAATTATTCAAGATTTATGTATCATAGTTTAGGTATAATTTGCATTGAACCTACAAAAGAAATATCAAAATTGAACTATACTTAAATTCAATGGTCAGTAGACGATTTTCAGAAACCTAATAGAATGTTTATAAGCCAATTCGTGTACCTGAAATTTTCTAATGAAGATGTACATATAACTTAATATAGGCAATATAAAAAAAAAGGAATGGGTAAGACTTAAATTACAAGTATGCTTACACAGGCATGGCATGGCTATCGGTTGCTGGGATAATACCACTTAATATGATAAATAAAATAGACTTTTATATGTTCAAGAAAATATCTTCCGTTCTGTTGGAAATGAAAATTGTATTAACTCATGAAAATTATATTGTACAGCCCTCAGTTATATATCACACAACCTCTAGAAAATGAAGAGAACTTATCAAATCGCCTAAAAAAAGGAACAATTAAAAAAGGAAAATAAATATATATAAGATAGCAAGAATATTTTACACATTCTTTCTAATTGTAACTCATTCAAATGGACTGAGTCAATAAGAGCTACAGCAACATTGGAAGATTTCTTGACAATTTGACCAATTGGCAAAATGAAGTGATCGTTCAGAGTCTCAATTAGCCAATAAGATTTGGATATGGCTTTAGAAGTAGTAGGCTTAAGAGTCAGGACAAAATATTTGTTTTAGTGTATAAACTCATGTGGATCACCTCCTAGCCATTTTTCAAACATGATCAACATTTGAGAGCAGGCAATGCACAAAATTAAATGCCATGAAAAATAATATATATATAAACAAATATCACACAAATATATTCAATGGATGATTTACTATTCAATGATTAATCTGTAGAAAACTATTATTTTTGACTCATGTAATTGAGGATAGGTATAGGTGAGCCATCAATATTCAGAGAGTCATATTAAAAATAAAATAAAAACCTAGTTGTGGCCATTGATGCACCAATCAGATTCATGATAAGATTTGGAGTCTTGCAAGCGTGCAGACACTAAAATATCATACCAAATCTAACAACTCCAAACTGGGAAGGCAAATGAGTGACCATTTGCTAGCAGCTAGCCTTCACTTCCTTACTCCTTCAAGCTTAGGTTACTACCAAGCAGTCTTGAAAACTAAAAAAGGTAAAATTTGCTAAAAGAATTGACTTATAATTCATGTTAGAAGTCAAGCATATCAATATGAAATATATATGTGAAAAAGTAGAATAACAACAACTGTAGGTAAATTGACAGCAGATAATTCTTACATGATGCAACAAATAGGGAAACTGAATTTGAAGTTAATATTATTGTGTGCTTTTATTGGCAGGCATGACTTAGCTCACTGGTAGATGTGAGTTAATTTGGTGATGAAGTATGAACCAATCAAATTAAATTGGAAGTCCTGATCAAGTTTATAAAGTATGTTGAATGAATTGGAGAAAAATACCACAATTCATGGAGGAAGTAGTCAAAGTCAAAGCTTCTACAATTAGAGACAAATTAGAAAACAGGCTCTCGTTGAATTGAAAAGTAAACTGAAGTCTTCAGTACTTTTATGTAGGTTATGTATTGAAGGATCATGTCATTTCATATGATTACGAAAGAGAATCACAAATGCAATGCATAGATCAAATGAAAGTTTAATTAACTCAAGTACTAGTTCGGATTTGAGTATTGTACCCTCATAGCATGTCTTTCCAGTTGGTACATAAAACTAAACGATGATAGAAGTGCTGTTATACAATGAACAACTCAAGAGTTTAGTATCTAATTGTTTGATATTAGGTTTTTTTTTCCTTCACAAAAGCACCCTAGCCAACTTCTGCCAGTCCAGCAATTTCAACCTCATTGCCATACAAAATAGATGTTTCCTGTATGACAAAATAAAAAAGAACAGAGACAATATTAACTAATGTAACTACCCATTACTCTATATCGAAATGAAAAATGTAATGAAGCCAAGAGGTCACTATAACAGTAGCCTTTGGTACACAGAACCAATTTAGCAAGAAATCTTAAAAATATGCAGCCGTTTTAGCATATAGAATCTGAGTTTTGATCGCCATTGAGTAACTGCAAGGTTAAAGACGATCCATGAAGTAATAAACAATAATGCATCAGAAAATCATTACCAGGAAAATATATTCCAAGTTTCTCTGCAGCATCCAGGAAGTGCTCAACGTCAACCATTCCAAAGGAAATTTTTTACTTAAGCATCTGAAAGAAATATAGAAAAAAGATAGTATATCAGCAAAAGGGAAAGTATGTAGAAAAATAAAATGTAATACTAAAATTTCCTGTGGAAAAAAACCATTCGTTTGATTCAAATTCCAATTGATTTCACGCACAAACCGCCATCCCTCGAATCCTCCCCATCACTCAAAGCACCTAGGACCCAACATCAAAAGCCCAACCCGGCAACAAAAACACAATATTGAGGCTAAAGTAGAAAAAGGAGGAACTCTCGTAATCCTGCAGCAGGGCTCGCACCAAAACAGAGCACTATAATCTGATGCCGCTTCTACCACATCTCCTAGCCAACCACACCACCTTGAGATCGGAACAGACACATTTGAACTGAACCAGCATTTAGGTAAAAATAAGATAAAAGAAGACCGACCTCAAACCATATTCAACCGCAGCACCCTCAGATACAGAAAATGTAGAACAATAAACCTAGTTGCAATCCCAATCTAAGCACTAAAAGTCTCCACCCGAATCCAAACCAGCATCTAACAATCTGGAAACAAATAGAAAGAGATAAAGGAATCAGAAGTATGGAAATAAGAGAAGCTGCCTTCTTGACGTTGCCGGATCAGATCTGATCAGGATCCGGCACAGGCGAAGCATAAGAAGAGAGGAAAAGATCGAGCAGTTGACAATGAAGAGGAGCAGGGTGCCCTTACCTTATCTGGAAAGACAATTCGGCCTGAACTCGCCGGAAGAGTGGATAAGGGACTTCGCGACCCTCTTCCCGCACCTCCGTCATTAAATACATAAACTAAAACCCTTGACACCTAAGCCGGTTCTGTCTTGACCTTCTGAGCCAGTTCGGTGTTGACCCGAGGAACCGTTTGCGCTGCTTCCAGCCTGTAAGTCTCAAATTTATATAATGAAATTATTTCAATAAAAAAAAAATCTTATGGCTTTCATTTAAATAAATATTTTTTGTATTTAATACAGTGTAAAAAATATCACATGATTATTATAAAAAAAAATAACTCAAGCCCAATATTCAATTGGCACTAAAACAAAATAGTTCACATGGTTAGTTTAATCGCCGAGTCAATCAATCAAATCATCAAATTAGGAGGAAAATAATTAAATGATTATATAGATTGAATTAACTTGTGACAAGATCAAATATTAATATAACGGTAAGATCCATGAATATCTAATAACAACCATTAATAAGAAACAAAATCTATGTGATACTATGTAACTCATCTGAACACCGTGAGCATCTCTATTATCTATCATCCGATTTCTTAGGGTTTAAGGATTGAATTATAGTCTTCACCCAATCGGACGGTAAATAATGGAGGTATTCACGGGTGCCCATGGATGAGTTGTGTAAAAGATCATTTCTCTCTCTATATACAATTCTGATACTCTGGCCACTGATCCTGTGCGACGCGTGTGCGATGGTTCTCAGTCATCCGATCAGTCAGCATTGCATAGTAATAAAGAAAGTATAGTGTTTCATCTACACGCATTGTCGAAGCTCTTGTGCATTGTCGAAGCAATGAACGTTATAACCCAACCCCTCTGAACCCATCAGGATTGCCACCAGTGTCCCTCTAATCGGACCACGGTCAGAATCCGATGGCATTGCGGTCGCTAGCGGCCGTGGCGCTAGTGGCTGGATCACAGTTGGAATCTGACCGAATGGCAATGACAGTGATGGCGAAGGCACAATGAGGAGTTACTGTGTATTCCTCGTTACTGTACATTACACACGTGATGGGCAAGATTAGGCATGCAAGAACATTTTTGTGCACTCCGACGTTGGCCCCGACCGTGGTTGGATTTCGACCGTGATTTGACCAGAATCCGGCCAATTTCAACTGCAAGCAGCTATAACGCTGGCGGCCATGATTTGGTCAAAATTTAGCCATATTATGATTAAAATTTAGCATCGATCGAACAACGCTAACATCCCCTATGGTTCATGGGTTGGGCTATAGTGTTATTGCCGTCAACACCAAAGAAATCAGACGTCGATCGGCCGCCGATGGCTGCGTCGTGCATAGGTTGTCGTCACGCAGGAATCACAATGCTCTCTCTCTCTCTATTGTTAGTATCTATAAGATTCATATATCTCCACAATGGTATCATATTGTCCACTTTGGCCCTAGGCCCTCATAGTTTTATTTTTGAGCTTTACCCAAAAGGTCTCATACCAATGGAGATATCTTTGCATCTTATAAGCACATGATCTTTTCCATGTCTTATCAAT
>JBAMHZ010427413.1:0-11086 GCA_037177395.1 Alpinia galanga | reverse complement strand
ATCTTAATCCTCAAGAACAGCTCCGACTTTCTATGCACGAAAGAGCTACTATTGCCCCTGTTGAAGTTTTATATCATTCCCGAAGAGATGATGCGCAACATAGAGTTTATATGCATCGATCAGAAGAAGCTATTCTATGTCTTGACAATAGTTAAGTAGATAGAACTTTTATTTAAGAAGAAAGCTTCCAAGTATTACAACGAAGTTGATTTCAGTACATCCATCTCGGTGTACTACAAGTAAGAATCCAAATTCTACATTGGCAAGAAGAAGGTATGCAAAGTTTAATTCTATTTCGAGACAACCAATGGCAAGATGATCGGTCCATTATAGCAACTATGGAGGTTGACTTAACTCGAGGAACACAGTTAATTTATGTTATCCCTGACATAATGTTAACTATTGGCGATTTCTTTCGCAATATTCAACTTACCATCTTAACCAGGGGATATCAAATATGGCAAAATGGTGAAGTTAATCTTCTTATTACAAGGGGATTAATTGGGCGTCTTTCCAATACACCAAATGTCGCCTTTACATATGAGGTGAATGGTGTAGTTGATTACTTAACAAGCCATGGTATTAATGCTTTACCAGGACGATGTTATTCAACGGCACAGTTACAAGACCTTGATTGGGTCATTCGCCCAACTCAGGTTAATATTCCTATGCAACTTGAAGAAATAACTAGCCGGAATTTGCTTGACGGATGTATATTTTTAAGTTTTCAAGGGTATTTACCAGCAGCACAGGTTGAACCCAGATCTAAGTGATGATGAAGCCGAACTCCAACGGCACACTATTGCTGTGCTTATTCATTCAGAGCCCGTACAAGATGAGCCCATACAAGTTAAAAGGTTTTCTCAAACAGCTACGTTACCAATACAAAGCACCCCTAGAGCAGCTGGTTACATATAGTTGGCCGCCTCTGTATGAATAAGTTTTAAGTTCTGTAACATGACCTTTGATGTTGTTGCATCCGACGCCTTCCCATCTGCAGCATTCTTCGCCCTTCCATGGAGATAGCTGCTTATCAACATCGGAGAAGCCGCTTCTCAAGCTCAGAAGGGCCTTTCTCTCCTCCTCTATGCAAAGTTGCAAAGGTCCAGAGAAAAATAAGAGAGAAATCCAGAAGAGATGCGGAAGAAGCTAGATTGAGTGGAGCAGCAGTAGCCATGTTTGGGCTAGGCTAGAGCCCAGGACAGCTTGCTTACCCTGGATCCGTCCCTAGCTGTATGTTGAGTGCCTATGGAAAACTCCTCTAAGAAATATTTGCAAGAGTCAACCAATTTACTCGAGTGCTCATGGAAGTGATAGCAAAGTATCTAGTTCGGAGAGAGTCGACCACTGGGCTGTTTGGTCGTTTCCCTTCCCTTCCAGGCAATTATCTGCATTAATTTGAGAAAATTAAAAGGAATTGTTTTAGCAACAAGGAAACCTGTGTGAAATTTAGCTATCAGCCTGAGCCTGTATCATTTTTGAGCCAAATGAATTATGAATATTTTCTTTGATGCCAACAAACATTATTCAGAATGATTTTAGCAAGATTTTCAACTCTATAGCATCTCAAAGCTCAATCACATTGCTCGATTATTTTGGTCGTCATCACTGTGGAATGCACACCCCCTTCATCTTGCTTGAGACCTAGAGAAAGCTGGTTTTGACCACCTAAATGCCGTGAAAGTGGTAGTAGTTGTTGCCCTTTGAACAAAAATAATAATATTAATATTGAGACAAATTCCAGTTCGTGGCTTGTTGGATAACACTTACTTCACACCTAATATTAAGGCTCAGCTGCTCAACCATGTAGAACCGTTGGGACGAAAGTCACCTAATACATCCCCCACTGCAACTCAGAGAATATTGAAGCTTTAGAAATCAATGTATGGTATGTCACTTAGGATTGGGGCTTTAGAAATCAGTATATGGTATGTAAGTCGATCATTTTAGGTACCTAGCCATGCCCCTTCAACGAAATTGGTTAATATGTATTTATTTCAAAATTGTAATTGGTAAATTGAAGAAAAACTTGTCCCTCCCCATGTTCCCTGACCCTCAATCGAAGGTAACCATCACAGAGTAAAGGTAGGTTTGCTATTCATTTTATTCTGGCTAATATTAATGGATTGCTATTGAATCGGATTCAGGAAGATAGTTTTTTTTTTTTTAAATTAAAGAAGATGGACGATGGCGTACAGAATAGCCACACACGAAACTTTCTCATAGGGTAAGTGTTTAATCGCAATGGTCATCAGCCGTTAAGTCTGACCGTGACCCGGCAAGGGGCAACCTTGTGGGAGTCGAAGAAGAATCCAACGCGCAGATGGTGGACCCGACCGCTTCAACCTCCCTGGCCTCGGCGCCTCCAACCCCACGCAATTTACTCGTTCCTCGTTTGTCTTTGAACTTCGTCTTTGGCTTCTCCTTCAGCCAACGGCGTCGTGAAGCGACTTGAGCACTTGCTTCTCTAGAAAAGCCTTCCGCTTTAACACTACACCCCACCCCCCAACCCCCCGGCGTCTCGGATTTGATCGCGCTGCAGGATCTCCGAGGAACACACGCTAGTTTTGCGACCAACTGCCAAGGGGTGAGCACTCCTCGCTTCGATTTCTGTTTCTTTCCGTCGATTCTTTTCCGTTTCAATATGGTAGGGCAGGGTCCTCCGTCTCCTGAAATTTTTTTCGCCGTCAAGGTGCCGGCTTTTCCCGTTTTGATCAAATCGATTAAGAGACCAGCATCGTGGTCGCGTTTTGGTCTGATCGATGACGAGTTCACCATCTTGCTTGCTCGCACTTTTTTTCGATACCATCATTTTCTAGTTTTGTTTTTGCGGCTTCGAGATTGAGCCATTTAGGAGGCGTAGCCATTAGTTTAGTTCGTGATGCTGCCTTACTAGTTCAGGTACCCTAAAGTTCACATCTTTTCTTTCTTTTCCTTCTGTTTTGACGGTGTTTTCTAGTGGCTTGCAGAACAAGCGGTTTCCGTTTCTAATTCGGCATCATTTCGTTGATTCCATCTTTACAGCTGATTGAACGATTTTTCCGACTTTGGAGATCAAATCATCTTCGCAAACTGATTTTTCTGACTTTAGAGAGAAAGACAAGAAGGAAAGTTATTTGTAATTCTTGAGTCTCCTTTTTCCTTGATCATTAGGAGAAACTGCTGTTCTAGTCTCTTGGTTTGTTTCGCCTCTTCTCCGTGGTATTTTTTCCCCCTTTCTTTCCTATTTTCTCAATTTTACCGAGTATTTGAGTAAAAATTTGATCTCTTCAATAATTTTGAATGTGTACTCATTCGTTGCATCACACGTGTTAATGCCTAGGTCTTCCAAATGGCGCACAAGGAATCTCAATCCAAAACAATCGAAGGGCCTTCTTCCTCATTGGATTCATCGGACACAAGATCATTTAACAAGACGACTCACTCATTGTCTGTAAGTGTTCGTTTGTGTATGATATTGCTCCAATTTTTTTTTTTTTCAACTCACACTGGTTATTGATTGCAAATTTTCTTATTTGTGTACTACTTAATTATTTTCAGAAGCAAAGTCTGAGAGCTTCTGATATGCAACAACAATTTAAAAAGCTTCAGGAAGAGCTGAGGAAGGAGAAAGGGGAGAAATCCCGAGTAATGCAACAACTTACCGTTCTGAAAAAAAATCTTGCATCTGAAAAACTTACAGATGAAAGTAAGTCAAAAGTGGAGTCTCTAGAGAAAGAAGTTCAGAAAGCAAAGGAATCGGAAAGAAAAGTGCTCGGGTCGCTCGCGTCCCAGACAAAGCTCCTTGAGCAGATAAATATCTCTCTCGAAGAGGCCAAACTCGAGAACAAGCTTCTGCGAGAGAACAGCAAGAGCTTGGAGAGTTCTAGACGCTTTGGCAGCCGAAGCCTTAGGAACTTCGAGAAGCATTTATTTGGGAATGATCTTGTGCGCATTGGCTCTGCGGAAGAAGACATTAGAACACTAAGGAACGAGCTTAGGTTAAGCACAGAAGCAGAAGAGAAAAGCAAGATAGCAATGGATGGTTTAGCATCTGTGCTGAAAGAAGTAACAACGGAATCCAACCAGATGAAGGGAAGACTCAAATCGACCGAATCTGAGCTGGAGAAAGCAAGAGGTGAAGCAGAAGACTTAAAGGCTCAATTAAGGAGTGTGGAAGAAAAATTTGAAGCAGCATCCGAAGAATCCGAAAGGCTCAAGTATGAATTGGAGGAATCTACCACTGCTTGGTGTGAGAAAGAGAATTGCTTCATAAACTGTATCAAAATGTCCGAAGAGGAGATCACCAAGTTAAAAGCGGAGAACGATAAGCTGTTCCATTCACAAAGATCAGCCAGGGAAGAGAATTCCAATTTAAGGGATATTCTAAAGCAGGCCGTAAATGAAGCCAGCATTGTCAAAGAATCCCTAGAGATTGTTAGGAAAGACAACATTGAGCTAAAAGATCTTTTATCTGAGAAGGAAAACAAATTGCAGGGACTAAAACAAGAATATGAATGCCTAAAGGTTAGTGAAGCTGCATCAACAGATAGTGTCAAGGAGCTGAAGAGCTTGCTTGCTGCAACATCCACAATGGACTCAAGCAAAGGAGTCCCTTCACATGAGAGTGAACCCATTGCGATAAGTAATGGTGATGCCGGGAAACTTGTAGCGAAGTTTTCATCGGAAAGATGGCCTGGACATAATGATCGATTGCAACATGGTCGTTGGCATTCAATAAGTGAACCTGGGAAGCTCAGGACGTACGAAATTAAGGTTGCTTCCTCTATTGATCACATAGATGCAAGTCATTTGGATGATACTGAGCATGCTGCTGCATATGAGAAAAGGAAGACATTTCTTCGGAGATTCAGAGACGGTTTTAGAAGAAAAAGAAGTTAAATGTAGAATTCATCAAAGGTAGTGAGTTCTTCGGTGAATAAACTATGAGATCCTCTTCCTATTCGTCTCAATCTGCAAACTTTTAACCATACAACGGGGTTGTAGCATCACCATGCGATAATGCTTGCATGTATGTATAATATAAGTTTTAAAACTTGAGATTCAACTAGATCCACTGTTTTTTTTTTCCTGAGATTGGACGTTGAGAGTAATGATAGTCTTGTTGGTTTAAAGTTCATTGGCTTGAATTGGTCCACCGATCTAATCCGATGAGTTTAGCCTCCGGTTTTCCATTTAATACGTCGAATTGAAGGATCTAATTCAATTTAAAACATTGACTTCTCTTGATCACTCAATTTATTTGTCTATATTTTAAAATAAAAGAGAACTCGAATAAGTAATAATAAATAAATGAATTGAGGGAATAATGTAAAATAGTTGAAAAAAATAACAAGTTTTAAATATGGTAATTTTATTATTCAACAACGAGAATTAATGAAAATATAATTAATAAGATAAAGTTTATTATTTAAATAAAGAGCTTATAAAGTCACATATAACCATCCTTCTTTTAGTAATAAGAAAATTTTATTAAATACTAGTATGATTTTGATAATATGAAATTTCCTGTAAAAAAACAGTGTACCAAAGGAGATGCAGAATTTTTGAGAAAAGTTGAAAAAAAAAAACTAATTCACAAGAGAAAAGAAGTTAAATATAGCTTTAATAAATAACAAAGGAGATCTAAAAATGATTAAATTATTTTATAGTTAGAATAGTTAAATATATTAAAATGTAAAAATATAAAAATAAAGAGGTATCAAATACAATATTAATTGATATAATAAAATAATTTAATTAATATAAATATTTATGAGAGAATAAAAATCTGGCGACTAGCTTAAAGAGCTAAAATAAATACAATTTAACAATAATGATTGAATAAAAGCTTGAGACACAATGTAATTTGGGTTGGATTATTTTATTTTATTTTATTTCCATGTGAGCCTCGTGGCTAGTGTAGCAACAAAATTATACCACAAAGTAAAAATCAATTCTCAAGAGCTATAAACTTT
This sequence comes from Alpinia galanga, assembly GCA_037177395.1. Lineage (NCBI taxonomy): Eukaryota > Viridiplantae > Streptophyta > Magnoliopsida > Zingiberales > Zingiberaceae > Alpinia > Alpinia galanga. The sequence goes on along the minus strand of JBAMHZ010427413.1, from coordinate 5,129 downwards.
TTTAGAATGTCCATCATACTGCATTAGCTCTTAATTGAGCACAGTATACCCCTCACGATTCACCTTTTACTTATTGATTGTGAAATCAATTGATAGAGTTACTCTAAGGGCAAATGAATAACTTTTTGCACTAGAGTTGGATTATTTTTTGGTTCCCAAATTTGATTCAATTTGAATTCCACTTTTTTTTTTAATTTTAAAGTTGATTGAAATAGTCAAACCGAAACAGATTTCGCCAAAACCTACCTTAAGGAAAAAAAAAATAGTATTCTGAAAAAGCTAAAAGAAGTTTGAATCTTCCAAAAGAAAATACATGTGAAGCTTTCAATAACTCTTGGTCCAACTCTGTGGGACATTAATCTTAAAGCACATTGGGCTTTCCATATGAACATTTCAAAATTCGCGAAATAAAACCTTGATTGTAACATCTGCAATAATCGAACGAAATAAGTGCTCTATATCGATTTGTAAAGCTTTTAATCGTATCACCAGTCGTTCTGTTTGTTTATACCTTAACAGCCAATTGCTTGATGACAAAATGAATGCTACTTTCACCCTTTGTCCATATCACTAACATTAGAGACTGAACAAGGGTGCAGATAGAATTCAAATCATGACAGCAGAAACACCAGCAAAAATACCTGGCTTCAAGCAATGGTAGACTCAAAGCATTCCATTGATTGTTCTTTGAAATGGCTAGAAGAATTTAATGGTTCTGGGCTGAGAAATATGCCCGGCAGCAACAACAAATTTAGAACAAGATAAACAGAAATGACTTTGTAGAGTAGTGTTGTTTCAATAACGCTGAATCTGAAAGGATAAAAAGTCAGATGAGAGTCAAAGATGGATATTTTACTTGCCATGTGATCTCATACGACATACATGTTAAACAAAATAAGGTCCAGATGGATTTTACATGCAGATATGGCCACACGGCATAAACACGTTCAGATGCACAATATTATAGCAAGTGAAAAAAAATATATATATGACAAGACTACTTGTCATCTGCTTTGAGGTTTCAAAGCAACCAGATGTGTAAAACCATAGTGCAAGTACACAAATTGAGTCCATTAAATGCTAAGACAAGAGAACCTCGATAGCATTTTGAAGGTAAGCCAACAGGACAGTTCGATGAAGAGAAACTTCACTCCCTGCAATGTTTGGCAGACGAAAAAGATATTAAGTCAGAGCATGCGATGCAGTTAACGTTTTAGATGCCCACTAGTATTACAAAGCAACTTCTCTACCACACGGAAATAGTACGGTTTTAGCATTCAAGATTAGGCTGTTAAGGTTGAGAATTAACTTAAACAGCATTTGTACACTTCAAGGCTTATAAAAAATACAGTTAGTACTATCCAATTGAATTCGTGATCACAGGACAGATATCCCTGAGGAACTTTGCAAAATATATTGTAAATAAATCATAATTTTCTTTAGCTAAATATAATAACATATGAGGAAGATTCTAATGAAACAATAAAATATCGATGAACATCTAGAAGTGCATTAACATTGTTCTGAAAAATGGAATATGTTTCCAGCAAAGGTGAACTGAGCTGGAGAGAATCAAGTGCAAAACAAATGCTGCAGGCTCCTGCTAGAGTGATTCAGGATGATCACACACAGGCAAGGCAGCGACTCGAGCTTATTGAGAATCCATCATGTGAATAAGAAAAAAGGAAGGATGGTTGGGCATGACTCTAAGCTGAGCTTCTCCCAACCTAATTTGGCCAAATTGGCACTTCTAGTTTTACAAATGAACTTAATTCAAAATCAACTAACTATATTTGTCTTTTAATGGCATCACATTACACAAACAAATATTTTATGAATAGCTCTCCACTACCAGAATGTACAATGAAGGATGAGTAGATTCTAAATGTCTATCATGAACTACATTTATCCCACTGTCTTAATAACCACATAAATTTGCCATCCAACATCACACATAAATCATTTTATTGGTCAAAACCACCACAGCGACTACTATTTTAGAAAATAAAAAAATGAATTTAACAACTAGTTATTAAGGAGGCTATGTTTATTTTGCAAAACCATCATTAGCCATGAGCACAATTTTGGGGAATGGTATTTCACTATACCATTTCTAGTATTCAATGGAAGTAGAAATATAATCTCAAGAAACTATCAAATTTTTTGTTACCACACCATTGCTAGTATTCAATGCATGTAGAAATATAATCTTAAGAAACCATCAAATTTTTGGTCCTACTTAATTACCATATGGCCTCCAAACATATCAAAGAGATGCTTGGGCAACATAATATGAGCTATCCTCCGGATAGATTGCCATGAATTTTCTTAATTCCAAAACTATGTCTTTCTTATTGCACCAAATGGTGACTTAATGAGATTTAAAAAGATATTCACCGATGATAATGCCACATTCCCGATTAGCAGAATTTCAAGTATTCAATCTTCCTCCAGGTCTTAAATGGACCTACTTAACTATAACATTAGGAAACTCAATCGGAAGGAGCTCAAACTAAACAATTTATGAAAGGACAAATTACAAGTGAAGGAATGGAAGGGATACGAAGGTACCATTTGATGAGCGATCCAAAGAGGAAATGCTGCATGATGGGGACTTTTTCGAGTACCTCGGCCTTGTACATCTTCAACATCCCACTGTTCACCTTGCTCCATGTCGGAACACCACTGATATCATCAAGCATGGGCGAATGCTCTGCAAATACCCCCTTCTTCACCTTTTTCACAAACGCCACACACGCCAAGTACATGTAATCATTTGAGAAATTGTCAAGAATGTCTTGGTTATGAATCGATTTCGGCTTCATGTACTTGTGATCAATCAGCTGGGCGGATCCAAATATAAAAGGGAGGAAGTGGTAGTCATCGAGCCCCCACACGCCGTGCGATCCAGCTGGTTCGAGGCTGTAGGTGATCTGGAGTCTCCGCATAAGATCAAGGTAGGTGGAGAAGACACGGAGGACTAGAGCTGGATACTCCTCCTCTTTGATGAGCTCGAGACGGGCGAGGCAGTAGAGGAAGGCGGCGAAGTTGGTCTCGTGGCCAGTGCCGTAGTCGATGCGGTAGGCGTTGCCGAAGGAATCGAGAAGGTACGGAAGGAGCTCGTCAGCGGCTGGACGGAACTTGTCGGATTCGGGGAGGAGGGCGAGAACGAGACCGTGGCCCTCGTCAGTAAGGCGGGCGTGCCAAGTCCGGTAGGCTGGATTTCCATAGCGGGAGGTGTGGGGGAGAGGAGGGATCTCGTCGATCCATCGGGCGAGGGTTTGAAGAAGGGAGAGGATGCTAGAGAGGATGGCGGAGAGCGGGGAAGGGACAGGATCGGAGAGCTTTCGGCCGCGGACGGAGTGGGAGAGAGATGCAATGAAGCCAAGGAAGTGGCGGCCAGAGGTCGATGAGTGGAAGCGGCGGATGTCGTCAGGAGAGGAGATGCGTTTGCATGGGACCTCAAAATGATAGGGGGGCTCGGCAGGGGGAACGGGAAGAGTTTGGGGGACGGGGGAGAGGACGATGGAAGCCGTAGCCGTGGGGGCGTTGATGGCAGGGGCGCGGATGGGGCGGTAGGCCGGGGGAGGGGAGGATTCGGACCACGGCGGAGGGGATGACCAGGAGGCCGTGGCGCCGTCGCAAGCGGCACATGATGAACATAGCACCGGAAAAGAAGGGGTAGCTGTGGAGGAGGAAGAGGAGGGAGGAGGCGCAGCGTCGGAGTGATCGGAATCGGTCATTTCTGGAAACGAAAAGCAAGAAGAGGGACGGAGGCGAGTGCTGGCAGATGTATCGGGGTGGAATTGTCTGGGCCAGTTTAGGTCCGTGGGGCTGTAGACATCGTGGCTTGGGCTATGCTCAACACAACCTGGGCTGTAGACATCATGGCATGGGCCCTTGGCCCTGGGCTGTGCACCATACAGACTGGGTTGTGGATACGATCCATGTAACAACGCGTGCTTAGCAGCTTTTGGGAACAACTCGGCGATTCAAGGGGTTTCTTTCCCTTCCACCGTTGTTACGGCTGTCTATCTAATTGTGCACCCCAGTATACCTATTTACGTGGATTGACATTATTAAATTCTCTTATTTATTACCTAGTAGCTAATGCAGGTAGATGTTATACAATGGACAATGAATTAATCCGTTGCAAATGAGAAGGTGTCGTCCCTTCATACGCTAGTTATTAATTTCAAGGGCCAAAAGTTCACCGTGATTTATCTATAGTTTAAAGATGGACTGGTATAGACGGCTAGATTGGAAGATCTCAACCGTTTTATACAGTGAATTGACATTATTAAAAAGTTGTTGATAGTAATAATTTTCATTAGTTCTTACTTACATATATTAAGGTAAATTTTGATAGCTGACCTATTAAAGTTTATACTCTTCCTCAATATTTCATCATTTTCCTCTGAAGTATTTTGACAATTTATTAGCTTATTATAAAACAAATAGTGAAGGGTAACAAAGAATCGGGTTTTTTCATTGTTTCACTTATTATTGAATTAATTATGATTTTAACTTATGGTATATATTAATTCAAATATTTTGTTTTTTTTTTTTGCTTTATTTTCAAAAAAAGTCTTAATCTCGTGCACTAATGCTAAATTTGACATTGCATTGGCAATGTAAATGTGCGTTTAAAAAGCATTTTAGTTATGCTAAAGTGTATTTGTATCTTAAAATTACATTGTGAATATTTTTTTAACTTATAAAATGTTTGCTGAAAAAATATTTTAGATAGGATGTTTTACCTTAGCAGAACTTGGCAATTCAATAAATATAATAGTAAAATATATTATTAATTGAAATTTAAAAACAGAGAATATACATATATCTTAATTGTTTGTTCCCCCATCCTTTTATAATTAATATGCTTTTATAATTAATATGCAATATAACGTAACACCAAAAATATATTTATAATGTTTTTTATACAATTGTTTTTTTAACACCATATATTATTAATGTTTAAATAAATTATGAAATAATGAATAAAGTAATACGTCAATAATATCCATTCTTATATGTTATTAAATGTTTAATTTTCCCCCGATATGATAAAGCAACATTTAAATTTAATTAACTGAAGTGCACATTATTAAGACATATACAAACATATA
>JBAMHZ010427402.1:0-11089 GCA_037177395.1 Alpinia galanga | reverse complement strand
TCCGTCGACACCCCACTGCCAAATCCTCGAGACTGCCACGGTACTCCGTCGACAACTCATAACAATCCTCAGAAATGCCACGGTACTCCGTCGACATCTTACTGCAAACCCTCGAGAATGCCACGGTACTCCGTCGACATCTCACAGTAAATCATCAAGCATATAATCATGTCATTCCTAAACCTAACAACATACAAGGGTAATCTGGCGTGTATAACCAATCCATCCTATGTAACTCAATCAGTTATCATGGCATGTAAACATGGTACAACAATGTAAAACGCATACTCAGAAGATCATATATAAGATCAGGCATGCAAATCAAGTACAGATAACAAAACGGATAGTAATCTAAACAGGATAGTAATCTAATAGACTCGCAAAACATGTACTATTGTTATAACTGTATTTGACCAGAATACAGTACTACCCACCTGGTGTGAAGAATATCCCAAGCAAGAACCACCAGATATGTATGTATATCCACGCCAACCAAATCAAGGACCTGCAATACATAACACAATCTCTGCTTATACAATTGCACATACAACCGGTAATAACTAACTCAATTGATTTACTCAATAATACTTAATGGCATCAATTACCCAACTCTATCCTCTCGTTAATTTAGAACAACAGTTTCCTCAACTGGTTAATCATTAGCCCTAGTTTAGCGACAATGTATTCCCACTTATCGATTAATGATCCCTTCCCCGGATCAATGCCCGGTATCCTAAATTAATGAAATCTCTGCTCAATAATTCATTATGACTCAATTTAATCACCTTTGCACATTAACCCAGTTCCCACTACCTCCACAGGTTTAACATATAGCTTCAATCTTACTGGAAATCTGAAATTAACATCGCTATATTCCTAATTAACAATAAATGCTCTAAATCAGTAAACCCCGCTACGGAAGATCAATCCGAGATATACAATTGCACTGGTTCAACCAATAGCTTCTAATCTTACCGGAAGAATAACGATCGAAGCCCTTGAGTTTGTCCACAGTAGTGAGCTATCAGCCAAATCCACCGGCGTTGAATGAATTAGGAAGTGGCTGATCTCCATCGATGGACCATCACCTGGATCTCCGGCATAGCAGCGCCGATCAACAGTAAACCCCGAGCAGTATAGGAACCAAGCGTCGGCGTCGTGATGAACGGAAAGCTCAAGAGGATTCGTCGAGACCGAAGGAGAGGAAGATCCGCGGCGAAATCGCAGCGGAGAAAGCACAGGGGAACTCAAAGAGAGCTCCGGCGTCGGAACTGGTAGCTCTGGCAGAAGAAGGCCGGCGATAGGTCGGGGAGAAGATGGCGCCGCGCGAGGAATAGGGAAAGGAAAGATTGGGATCGGGAATGGGGAGGGGGTTCGGCCAGCTTTTATAACCTGCGTTAACCTAAGCCTAATCTAGCTTAGGTTTAAGTCAAGTAATCCTGGCTTAGCTAGTTCTTTTTATTTCTAACCCCTTAACCATTTACTCTTTCATTTAGCTAGTTATAACTAAATGACCCCTTCTAAATTTGCGTATTTAACAGATTGATACCCAGACTAGTCAACCTGACAATTATCTACTTTGGAAAATCTAATCTTCTTGATTCAGTTGGTCTTGAATCATTCAATACCGACTCTTTTATTACCAACTTTTTAAGATCCAAAAACCCTATTGCTTGACTCGAGTGGCATGAGAGCACTACTGCTCCAAGCAACCAATGCTTGCACGCTCCTACCAGAGTACCCTAAGCGTCAAACCCAAGCCCGAGCACTGTGTGTGCAAGCCCTAGCATTGCACATGCAAGCTCGAGAACCGTGCATGCGAGCTCGAGCACCACGTGCATAAGCCTGAGCACCATTGTGCTCGGTGCCGAGCACTGTGCAACCTCGAGTACCGTGGGCCAAGCACCACTGGCTAAGCACCACTAGCTGAGCATAGTGTGATCCTGAGGTCTATGCGCTCAACCCTAGCACTCTGGATTCCAAGCAATACTATTCATGTCTCAAGTATCGTTTTGATGTTCCCGAGCACCATAACCTGAGAACTATAACCTAGTGTTCGAGCATTGTAGCCCAAGCACAACGCCTGTGCTATGTGCCGAGCACTGTGCTCTCTTCCCTGAGCACCACTAGCCCGAGGACCACTTGCCGAGGACAATAAGCTCAAGGACCATAAGCTGAGCACCCTGCGCTCTGGAATACTGGCTTCTCGAGCACCACTGTGATGTTCTGGAGCACCATAGCCCGAGAACCACTGTGCTTTGTTCGAGAACCTCAATCCTAACTGAGCACTATCATCAGTGTTCAAGTACTACAACCCAAGCATTGTTGTGACGTTCCCGAGTACCATTTTCCTGAGAACCACTATGCTCTGTCCGAGAATCATAAGTCAGCTGAGCACCATGCTCTTAGTTGAGTACTCTACATGAGCATCTTGTCCCGAGCACTACTGCCCGAGCACATCGATCTCCCGAGTACTGATTTTCAATGCCGAGGACCATGGGCCAAGGACCTCTGGTTGAGCATCGTCGAGTTGAGCACTATGTGCTCTTCCCGAGCACCGTGTGCTTTACCCAAGCACTACAAGTATGAGGACTAATGTCTGCCGCGCATCACCTGAGTACTGTTTGCTCTGAGCACCATTGTACTCGGTAACAAAGACCCCAACACCTTTGTGCTTGACGCCAAGTACCCTAAGTGTGCACAATACCTAGTACTATGCATTCCTCATCCGAGCACCGTGTGTGACAACACTGTTTATATTCAGCACAGAAATCTCATTTTTGAGATTTCTCCCACTGTTTATCATCTTCTTCACGAAGAACCCATGAACAGTGACTCACGAATAACTATAATCTTATCTTACATGCTCTGATACCAATGAAAGTTTTGATTACAACAACATGCATGAGTATATTAAAACTGTAAATACTTAGAATGAGTTCGTCGATTACTTAAACTGGTGGTAAGTTCTTTGGAGTAGAAGATCTGGGTGCTTACTGTCGAAGAACGATTACAATGCGAAAAGTCCTCTACATTTTCACAAACCAAATCTCTTACGCACCTCGGATGTTCTTCTCGAATGCAAGATGCACAATCTCGACACTCAACACTTTGTTCTCTAACAACGCTTCCACAACGTTTCTCCGATCCTATTTTTTTCTTTAACATGGACGGAGAGATATATATATCTTCTCTTCATTACCATAATGCACTACGTGCATTCAGTGACGAATCTAAACTAAAATTTGAATGGGTGCTCAATGTAATGTATAAAAAAAATTTTTTGCTATCAAATTTGAATGGATACCTACTCACCTGGAGGAAGGGGGTGCTTCCGCACACCCTCGCCCCCCTTCTCTTTGCCACTGCATGCATTATCCTAAGTACGTGTGCGCAGTTATTGCACAAAGCAGTAATTGCATCCACGTTCGGTAATGCTAACAATTTTGAAGTATCTAAAATCATCTCAAGAAAAGGGAATTTTATTCACTAAAAATACGAACAAGCAAAATATCAAAATATGTACAAATATTGATTGGGTTGGAGCAATTGATGATAGACAATTAACTTTAGGATATCTGATCTCTGTAGATGATAACTTAGTTACTTGAAGAAATTAAAAATAAAATATTGTTGCACGATTTAGTGTGAGTATAGAGGGATGACTTTAGTAATATGTGAAACATTATAGTTGATTTTTTTTTTTCACAAAATATGGACTTATTTGGAGAAACCAATTCAATTGAAACAACATATGATATTGTGTAAAAGGTTAGAATCTGTTAACCTAGTGGTCTCTATTAGTTTGCCTTTAGACCATCATAAAGAAGGTAAATTATAGTAAATTTTTGACCCTTGAGATTAGTAACCACTGTATGAAGGGATGACAACCTCACGTTTACAGGGGATTAATTTCTTGTCAATTGTCCAACATCTATATGATCCAGTTCAATATGATCGTACAAAGCTTGTCAAAATAAATAAAATTTATTAAAGTGAAACTAGATGAAAAAAATTATAGAATTATCAACGATTCCATCAGAAGATTAATTAGTTGATAAGCCTACCAAAATAATATCTAATCGTGTGCTCTTGAAGTTTTCAGATAAGTTGAGCATCAACTTAAGAGGGGAGTATTGACATATTCAAAATTTTAATATATTTTAATAACTCCCGTTCAATTTTTTAAAGACAAATCTATCACGAAGAATAAATATAATCTTAAATATATAAAAGAAATTAGGATTCTATGTATTTATTATGATTTTGAGAGTTAATATAATTTTAATTTTTAAAAAAATTATATAATTATTTGTAAATTTTGTTTTAGGTCAGAATACTAATTTTAAATTTATCACTAAAAAAACATTAAAATATTTTTAAAATTTTATTTTGCGTTTAAATAATTATTAAATTTAAAATGATAGCATGCAGTTTGATAATTACCGAATTAGCACGTCCTTTGTTAAATGTCGTTTAAACAGGGTTCCAAGAATAGATTTGTGGAAAAGCCACACCGACTTTGGCTTCGGCCTTCGTCCATTCTTTTTGCCCCGAATAAGTCGCGCCTTCTCATGGCCTTCTCTTACCATCTCCCCCTCCTTCCTTGCTCATTTTATCTTTCGGGTTCCCCGGCCACCACCCTTCTGCTCCTCGAGCCGCCACTCGTCTCCCCGTTTCCCATCCTTCAAAGGATTCGCCCCATTCCGAGGAGGCGCAGAACAGGAGGAGTTGGCTGATGTCGCTTCCTCTCAGTCCTTGAAAGCGGTGCCGCAGCCGGCGCCATGAAGTGCTTTTCTTGCGTCAGTTCGCGTCATCTTCGGGAGGCTCGGGAACAACCCTTCGAGCATCCCTCGTCCGATTCCGAAGGTATGTCTTCCGGTGCTCGATGCTTGTGCAGGCACAAGATCGTTTATTGGCTAGGGTTTCGCGCGACTAGTTTTTTATTGTTTGAGCGCAGAATTGGAGGGAGCGGTGGCAATTTCTCCAGATGCGGCGTCGAACTCGGCCAAGAGGTTTACCCTCCGGCAGCTCACAGCAGCCAGCCGGAACTTCAAGATGGCTAATTTGATAGGAGAAGGGGGATTCGGAAGCGTCTTCAAAGGGACGTTAGAATCTAGCCAGGCAAGCAATGATGCTTCCATTTACTCTCCTTTTTATTTGAAAAAGCTCAGATTTTGTAATGGCATTGATCCAGATTTTGAAATTTGAGCAATAGGTTGTTGCAATTAAGCAGCTCAACAAGGATGGGACGCAGGGTAGCCAAGAGTTCCTGGTGGAGTGCTTGATGTTGACGATGCTGCACCATCCCAATCTCGTCAGCTTGATTGGGTACTGCGCTGAAGGAGATGAGAAGCTATTGGTTTACGAGTACATGCCACAGGGGAGCTTGGAGCAACACTTATTTGGTACGCTTTCTCTCACTGTGCTTCTACCTTGCTTGTACACATGGTAGATTTGCTTCATTATCGATTTCACTCGTAAAATTAATTTTCCACCAAGGCCGTTTGCACCCTAATTTATTTTCCCTATACAATTTAAGGTGATGAGCGTATGGGACATTTGGGATGAACGAAATCACATTAATTTTACTTCATTAATTATCGATGCATGTTTTGCTATTGTATGACCAACGGATGGATCGGCATGCAACCCCTTTACGTGGTTTTGTGAAGAAATGGCTGTTTCTTTGCACATAAATACTATTTTGTTTGATTTGATGAGTTTAAAATATAATTTAGTGACCCTTATAATTCCTACATGTCGTCTTTAATTTGATACACTTTTTTTTAACGCAAAGAGTTCCTTCGCACGATCGTGTATGATGGCTTTTGTAAGCCATCGGAAGGTTGCAAGCATTTTCTATGAACTCAACCGGTTCTTGCTTATCTATGAAACTGATGCGAGTTCCGGCATAGACTCTTTGCATTTTTTGATGCCATCTTTCTTTGACTGATCTCTAGGCATGTAACTTCTTTCTTTGCCTTTGCTATGTTGAAAGACCAAAATCATAATACAAAATAATCATCTGGATCTGGATAAATAAGACATGCATATGGATATTTAAACATCATATTTTTGCTGTTTCATGAGCTTTCTTTTCTCCTTTCAGATTTGCCGCCTAATAAAGAACCTCTTGATTGGAATACCAGAGTAAAAATTGCTGTAGGTGCAGCAAGAGGGCTTACATATTTGCATAATGTGGTTAACCCTCCTGTCATTTACCGTGACCTAAAATCAGCAAACATACTTTTGGACAATGAATTCAACCCCAAGCTCTCTGACTTTGGACTAGCAAAACTTGGGCCTGTCGGCGATAATACTCACGTCTCAACAAGGGTCATGGGAACATTCGGTTATTGCGCCCCAGATTATGCGATGAGTGGAAAATTAACCGTTAAATCTGATGTTTATAGCTTCGGTGTGGTTCTATTGGAGCTGATGACAGGAAGGATGGCTTTTGACTTCACTAAGAGAGCAGGGGAACAGAATTTGATTCAATGGGTATGTTTTTTCTTTTTGGAGTTACTTCTCTTTTTTTTTTTTTCGACAAATTAACTTAAATAGTTTCCATATTTTCTTCCTAACTGCCATTTTTGTTGGCTTAGTAGACTATAAATGGTCGAGAAAATTCTGTATGGTCCTAATGTTATTGGCTATTCATGCTTATCTAATTACATTTCTGCCCAATTATTTGAAGAAAATCCTAGTCTTTTGCTTGTGCATATCTTTTCCTTAAGATACCTAAATTTTCATTTAAAGCTTAGTTATATTGTAAAACTTGTTATATTATTTTCATCTCGTTGTAGTTTGATATTAGATACATTGGAAACATATCGTTTGATGCATAATCTCATATTATTGTGCATTTACGATGTTTTGTTTTGACAGTCACGTCCTTTCATCAAGGACAAGAGGAAGTTCATCCAGTTGGCAGATCCCTTGCTCCAAGGGCACTACCCTCTGCGACCCTTCTACCAGCTCGCCGTAATCACATCCATGTGCCTACACGATCAGCCCCAAGTTCGACCTTCGATGCATGAGGTATCAATCGCCCTTGAACACGTCGCCTCGCAGCCTTATGTTCCGGACGTCAACCGAAGATCCAACAATCATGAACTCAAAAGCTGATAGTACGCTCCGATGGCAAAATGTGGGCATAGATTGAGTTTGACAAGTTTGTTTCACACTGCTAATCCTTGAGCATTCACCAAAACTAACTTCTAAGCCTATATATATTACATCAACATTTTAATTTGCCATTCGAGTTAACTCAATGACTATCAACGATGTCTCATTTTACCGTACAAGAGTCTTTGGCATGCAATAGTCACACGGATATATTTTCATTTTTTTTTCATATAAGGCACATAGTAGCTTGCATTGCATTGCATTGCCTCTATGTTGCAGGCTTGAAGCGATTTTCCGCACCCTATTTATCTTATCTTGAAAAATTCAGCTCCAACAGAAACTTCAAATAAGTAGCAGAACTCAAATCCTACGCGCGCGCACACACATTATCTTATCCAACCAGGTACCGCTTTAGCCAAAATACAGTGTAATATATTTCAAATGGTTATATTATTACTTAATAACTATTATTACTTCTTGAGAAAGAAGATAAAACTAGTTTGACTCGCCTCCACAAAAAATGAACTTGTTCTGAAGCAGGATTGATAGATATAAACGTTGCTTACCATTGCTTACCATTGAGCCTGTTGTCCATTGTCAAAACGCGTTTCTTTAGTAAACGTTGGCATAATAGGAGGTTAATCATTCATAGGAAGAAAAAGCAGCGAATCTACTCTGCCTTTCACTATGGATTTGAATCTGATGCTCATGAGAATAATATTTCTCCAAGTGTTTGAGGACAAATAAAAATCAAACAGTAATCGTGTTTGTTCTTGAATTTTCCCTTATTTTGTGCAAGGGAACTCACTGATTTCAAGATGGAGAACAATGCAACCAAGGTGTCTGTATGTTTATTTGCTTGCAAGGTTTTTTTTTTCCTTGCTAAATGTAACCTTGCATTAAGTATTTATGATATTGGAACTCAGTAACTCACAGACATCAAGGGAGAAGTTCAACAACCAATTTTCGGCAGAGTTTTCGAAAGCAATTTACGAGTTCGTATGCACATGCTGTACGTACCATATTGCATTTCCTCTATCTGATGCAAATGTATGTTATTATCAGATTATACCCAAATTAAGTTGAACTTTGAATTGCAGCCATAAACAACCTATATTTTCTTAGCCAGATCAAATGTTCGCAAGGCATTGTAAAAGTCAAGCAAGATGATAAAATGTGTTCCAACAATATGTTACCATAGATTGCTTTATTAATAAATTAGACTCCTCATTCATTGTCAGAATGTTCTGTTCGCCACAGAACACCAAACAACACTTTTGTTTTTTTCACAAGATGGAATTTGCCAATAAACCAAGTGCCATTACAATAGCACTGGAGTTAAGAAGTAACGATATATTGAATTCTAGAAAAGAGACTTAAAAAAGAGAAGTTTTACAAAACTGTAATTAGATATGCCATGTTATATGGAGTTGAATGTTAGGCTACGAATCGAGCACGTGAGCAGGAGATAAGAGTTGCAGAGATGAAGATATTAAGATAGATATGTAGACATACGAGGATGGACAGAATAAAAAATGAGAACATTAGAGGGAAAATTGGAGTTGTATTTATTGAGGGAAAATTTTGAGAAACACTGTTAAGGTGGTACAGATATGTCCTTAGACGATCAATAAATACTCCAATTAGGCGATATAAAACTATGACAAATATACACATTAAATGTGGAAGAAAAAGACAAAAAAAGACTTGATTAGCAATGATAAAATAAGATAAAATTTATTTAAATATAAATGATGATATGGTGGGAGATAAAGCTCGATGATGTAGAAGAATGCATATAGTCGATCCCACCTAGTGGAATAAAATTTGATTGTTGTTGTACATTACAAGATATTTTTCTTTAATAAAATGAAAATCTTAAGATGTTAAACTATTGAATTGTTCTCTACGAACACTTTCAAGTTTATCTTGTGCCCAATGAAATTTTTTTATAAAATCAAATCAATTGTTTCAGGATTAATTGATTCTAGAAATTGAATATATGATATTAATAAAAATAAATAAAGAAAAAACAAATCAAACTTCTTCTCGTCCAAATCGAAATTTGTAAACTTTGTAAATCCTTTTCTTACAAGATCTTCAAGTTTACTTTAAAAAGCACAAGAAATCTACATATAAAAAACAAAAAACTACCAAAAGGAGAAAGGGACTGTTTGTCCTCCTAAATCTAACTCTTCCTCCTCCTCGGACGGCGCCGCCGCCGGCGACCGTCTCCTAGAAAAGCAAGGACGAAGCAGCCGGCGTCAGCAGCATCTGCTAGCGCCGCAATGAATCAAGCGTCCCTCCAGCAGACTAGCATGGTGACGCAGCGGCGCATGATGTAGAACCGCGCCCTCTGCTCCTTCACCAGCTTCGCGCACCGCCTAGGGAACGACCCTGCGGCGGCGCCGGTTCTCCTCCGGCTCCCTCTGTTGCTGCTCCCATTCTTCGTCCAGTACTTCTCCTCCATGTACACCTCCATACCATATATCTCTCTGCTCCAACAAACAAAGAAAGAGAGAGAGGGGAATTGGATTGATAATGGAGTAGGAATTGTGCAGGGTTATTTATAATATAATTAATGGGATCAAGATGAAGATGAAGACGAGAGGCGGAGGCGGAGGCGGAGGCGGAGGCAGAGGCAGACCCACCAGCACCTTTCCTTGTCCTTGTGAAATTTGACTGCCATCGACTGCTGGTCCTCGTCCTTGGATATGAAATACGACAATAAAATAATTTCGCACTCTCCAATTTAGATCACTCCGCTCCATGGAATCGAAGTTTGCCGCTGACTGTACCGCAGTTGAAAAGGTGTATATAACAGGATTATCTCTTCTTATTCAGCCATCTAAATATATTATAATAACTGTAGTATATTATTACACTGAACAAAAAATATTAACGTTCATCTGATCATCTGACACCTGAGAGTAGAGCTGTCACATAACAAGAGTCAATTTTTAAAAGCTATAAGTCTTTTTAGAGTGTTTATTTTCCTGCCATATTAGTCCTTAGTTGGGTACAAAGTACTTCTCATAATTTACTTCCTTCGTGTTGATCGTAGAACCGATTGGTAAGGGTGCTAAGAGCAAACGAATCGTCTTTTGCATAAGATAGTAGAGCTATTAAAATGGTCAATCCAAAGTGGGGAGAATCAATTCATCTTAAACTCAATATTTAGTAGAGAGGGATGATCTATCTTACCATCTCAACGGGTTGAAAAATCTTCAATCTAACTCAACTGTAAGGTGAGTTGTAAATTAGGTTGGTCAAGCCATAAAAAATAAAAAAAATCTCTAAAATTATTCTATTATTTTCTCTAAAAATATTATCTTGAAGTGTTACTTGCATATAACTAAATTAATTTCAGTTGGAAGAAATAAAAATTCAATTAGTCACGTTACTTTCTCCTATTAATTAAATATAATTAATTAAATTAAGTTCGCTTAATACTATAAATACACATACCAAGTAAAAATACTTAGGAGAGAGGGCTTTCAACTTTCTCAATCTGTTAATCAACTCAAGCTCGCTACAGGCCGACTAGTCTTGATTTGCAACTCACACGAGTGGATCCGTTTAGGTCCATCAGATGATGAGTTAATAAAATTTCAATCAAATCCGTTTAAATTATTTGACGGGGCAAGCTAATCCAACGAATCCAATCCAAATTGACGGCTCCACCTGAAAGAGATAAATTATGATAATCGAGTAATTTTCTAAGTGAGAGAATAATAATCCCAAGTGACAGAGAATAAATCATTATTCATTGTAGTAACCTTATCATTCGAATATCAATTCAACTATGTCAGTAGGGATAACTATAATATATTATTAATACCTTTCTCTTTATATATATACACACACATGGATTTGTTATGCTGAGTGTCTCTTCATGCATGCTGACATGCGTAATTGAGAGGGGATGACCACGTGATGATTATCATTGACCATGCCA
>JBAMHZ010427391.1:0-11091 GCA_037177395.1 Alpinia galanga | reverse complement strand
AAGATTGCTGAGCATAATGAAAGTTCAGTGACTATCTACTGTGACAGTTAAGCTGTAATAGCTTTTTTGAATGATCCCAAATATCACAGTAAGGATAAGCATATAATTATAAAGTAACTTTGTTAGGAATATTATTGCTGAGAAAAGGGTGGTTCTTGAGTATATTCCTACATGAACTATGCTTGTAGATCTTTTTACTAAATCAATTGCTAAAGCATCATTTCAAAAGCATGTAAATATTTGAGACTTAGAAGAATGTAACAATCTTTGTAATGACACTCAGATATTAGAACTTAATTGTGTGATGTGTCATAATCTATTTAGTGTATATATTCTTGTTATATTCAAATCAAATCTCAGTGAGCATGTTGGCAGATATTGATTGGTCCTCTCACATGGAAAAATCATCTCTACTTGTTATGTATGAATAGAGATAAGACTGATGTTTATAAGACAACTTGTGTGACTGTAAATTGTTACATACCTATAAACTTGGGTTGCCTTGATAGTTGTATTAAGATAAGATCATTTAATGGAAGATGATCGAAATAAATGTACTCACCATTTACTATACCTGTTTAAAGTCATATTAGGATTCATGTGTTGAATTTAGGATTAGACATTGAGAATGTCTAGATCAATATATGTACGATGTTAATTTAAGAAAAACACGCACTCTTTATATTAAAAAGAATAACATCGTAGCATGTGATTCATACCATATGTGCTAATGTGACAATAAGAGTAGTAGAAGAATGGATTTCTACTTCTCTACTATGTGAGCCCTTTGAAATTATATGTTAATCTTAAAATTTATCCTCAGTGACTATTTAGTTGTCTGCTTGAAGTTTTAATCAAGGTCTACTATTTTAGCATGTAAACCTATGACTATGGATGATGCAGTCTATGAAACATGACTAGGAAAGTGATTGTTGATTAAAATGAATAGATTCTAACTAAAAATGACGATTAAATATATTTACATCTTTTGATATTATTCACTGGTCGACTTATTTATGTTATATATGGAAATGATAGTGAATATTGAATATGGAACATACTTTTGGCATAATGGTCATTATGAGGAATTAAAAATATTCATATTGATGTAAATCAAGATAATTTAATCTGGGTAAATAGTAAAACATGGAAATTTCTAAGAGAATGACTGTGTATCATTGGGAGATTAAATATCTCCTGATAACGGCTTTGTGAAATCAGGAGAATGACTATGTGTCATTATAAGAATGACTATGTACCACTTTTAGAGTGGCTAAATTAAATGTAATAATTTTTCTTAGCATTGATCACTCTATAAGAAGTTATGTAAGGTGTAACAACTTCCTTAGCATTAATTGCTCAATTTGTTTGCTGTCACATGAACCATGTTCCCTAAGTATGAATTGAATGTTGTTATATCTAGTCTATGTTACTATTAACCTCTGTTCTAATAGTCTTTGTGACTATTTGGTCTATATGATTATATGCCTTTGTGGCATAACTTGGATGAGTGAGAGATGTTGACATTACTATACAACCATCGGAGATGAGGAGTCTCTTGTGCAGCCAATGCATTAACTGAGGAGATAAAAGGTCTTCGACGGTTAAGCATTCGTTAGAGACGAAGAGTCTCCAAGAGGTTGTGCATGGCTACGGTTGTACAACCAATGCATTATCCAACGGAGATGTAAGGTCTTTAGAAAATATACAAAAGGTTGCATCCAAGTTATAAAAGAGGATAGAGGGGTTTAGTTGTGAGAAGGGTGATAGAGGTGTGCGAAGCGCTGGAGCGATAAACATCCAAGGCTCTGTTGGATTTGGTTTGTGAACTAAGAAAAACTTTCGGGTTATGTACTGTGACTGCTCTTCAGATAGCGAGATCGTTTCCGAGGAACATATCGAAGCACACATCTAAATCAGCAAACTCACTTTAAGTTGTTTACAGTTCTTGTTTGATTTAAAGAATCTAACTATGGATAATTAAATTCTACATGTATAAAATGAATTAATGATAAAAGTGCTAACTAATGATCAGTGTCGCAGTGTAATTTGAATGAATCCTTCTGCATTTGTGAGATTATATAATCTTTTAGTCAAAGAAGGTAATTTACGACTTATAACAAGGATCACTGTGGAAGAACAAGTAGCAAAATCACTATATTTGCTAGGTCATAATGTTACAAATCATGAACTTAGCTTCTTTTCTATCGATTGGGAGAAACAGTGAGTCGTCATTTCCATAATATTTTAAGAGCTATAATAGAGTTGGAGGAGAAATTTCTTAAACAACCGGATGGGTCAGAAATTCCTTTAGAAATCTGCAATAGTAATCGATTCTATCCATTTTTTAAGGTGAAAATATTATTTTTATCTTTTATTTAGTATAAATTCATGTACATATGTTTATAATTATTAATAATTTAGATATAGTTATATCAGGATTGTGTTGGAGCGATAGATGGAACTCATATTCGTGTTAAAGTTTCTCCCTTTGATGCCCCAAACTTTCGTGATAGAAAGGATTTTCCAACACAAAATGTTTTAGCAGCATGCACATTTGATCTGAAATTTACTTATATCTTAACCGGGTGGGAAGGAACAGCTTCTGATTCAAGGATACTAAAAAATGCATTATCTAAACAAGATTGTTTTAAAATTCCTGAAGGTAAATTAAATAACATATATTGTGATTAAACTTTCCTTACTTTTACAATTTGATAACACATAATTTTTTTAGGAAAATATTATCTTGTTGATGCTGGATTCATGTTGAAAAGTGGTCTTATTACACCATATCGAGGAGAACGTTATCATTTGAAAGAATATAGCCGCAATCCACCACGAAATGCTCGAGAGTTATTTAACCTTCGACATTCTTCTTTGCGCAATGCAATTGAAAGAGCTTTTGGAGTTCTTAAGAAAAGATTTCCTATTTTAGGAAGTTCAACAGAGCCAAATTATGGCGTTGAAACTCAAAAAGAAATTATTCTCTGTTGTTGTATTTTACATAATTACTTGACTAATGCTGATCCAGATGAGGGATTGCTTGCCGAGGTTGATGCTGAACTTAATAATAATAGTGAGCATCAAGAGGAAAATCATAGTAATAGGGATGACCATGATGAGGCAAGAAGGGGTGAATTGCTTAGGAATTCCATAGCCGCAGCTATGTGGTTAGATTATAATATGTGATATTTATGTTTATTTGTCTATCTTGTAGTTTTTGATAAATTCTCTTGTATTGGATGATTGTGAATGGTGACATTTTAATTTTTCAATGTTTCTTGGATTTTATGTCATATGGTTGTTTATGTGACTGTGTGTTTTAACTGTTACTATATTTTTATTTTTAAGGATGACAAAAAAGAAGGATTTACAAAGTGAAAATGCAAGCGCAAGCAAGGGGAATAATCATTGTGTTTGGCATAAAGCAATGGATGATGTTCTTATTGATGCATATTTGAATCAACATAATATAGGCAATAGGGTTGGTGGAACATTTACCACACATGCATATGAAAATATTGTGAATGAATTGAAAGCAAAATTTCCTGAAAAACCTATTGATAAGGACAAGATTCAAAATCGTATGAAACATATCAAAAGATGTTGGTTTTCATGTTATGATTTATTCAAGAATGGTATAAGTGGTTTTGCATGGGATCCCATCACAGAAACATTCATTGCTGAACTTGAAGTTTGGCAACAATTAATTGAGGTGCGTTTAGTGATATGCATTTGAAAATTATATTTGATTTTCTCTTGTGATCTATAAATGAATGTTTGATGCAATTATATTGTAACTTGTAGATACAACCAAAAGCTGTCGAATGGAAGAACAAGCCTATTCGAAATTATGAGAAGTTAATTCAATTATATGGGAAAGATAGGGCTACAGGACAATATGCTGAAACTTTATCAGAAATACAAAAGAGAAAAATGGTTAGAGAAATGGAGAATAATGTTGGTGGAAATAATTTTAAAACCATTGATGAAGTTGAATTTATGATATCTCAACAAGAAATCTATTTGGATAGTTTAAATACAGTTAATGAGGATGCCCAAATTTCGACTTGTGGTTCTGAACCAACTAAATCTCAAGCCAATTCTTTTGTTGGAGCATCATTCAATAACAAGAGGGCAAAGAAAGGTAAAGTTGATGATGATAATATAAGCAATGTAATTGAACAAGTAGCTCAAGCCATTATGAGTTCAACATCTGAAATTGTAAAGTCAAATGAACTTCTTATTTCTGAGAATGAAGTGTGAAATTTGTTAAGTCAATTAGGCATTGAGCAACAAAAAATTTCTACATGCTATTTGTATCTTGTTCAACGCCCGAAGATGTTGAAAGCTTTACATGGATGTCCTAATGAATATCGCAAAGACATGATTAATTTGTTGCTTGTTATGTGGTATATAATTGGATGACTATGTTTGGATGTTATATGTTATGCATTTGGATGATATGTACTTGGATGATTTGATTTTGGATATTTGTTAGACTATTATTATTTAATGTAAGACTTGCTATTTGATGATTTGATATACTTTGTTCTTATTATGATGGAATGTATTGTTCTTATGGTGGAATAGATATACTTTATTCTTATTATAGTGGAATAGATATATTTTATTTTTATTACGGTGGAATGAATATTATTTTGCTATTTTTATGATTGGATTCATGTATGTTCTTCCTAGTAGTATATATTTTTATGAAAAAAAATTATATATATCATTTTAATTACTTCTAATATGAGTTAATTAGTCAATTTTTTTGTGTTATAGATCGCGTCAATCAATATTTACTTTTTTTTGTTGTCGCTTTTAAGTTACTAAATTTGTTTAGGTTGACGATAAAATTTTTAAATTTAAATGGTAATATAAAAAAAATTATTTAAAAAAATAAATATTTTAAATAGTATTACAAAAGAATAAATTTTTTATTCAAAAGTATTTAATTTTTATTTATAAAATAAATATTAATATTATAAAAAAAATAAATCATTGTCTTTGAGGATATTTTTGTAACTTTATATATTTAACCTTCATTCCCCTCCCTTTCCTCCCAAACAAGGTAATACATATTAAGTTAATAAACTTTCCCTTCCTTCCA
Organism: Alpinia galanga; assembly: GCA_037177395.1. Lineage (NCBI taxonomy): Eukaryota > Viridiplantae > Streptophyta > Magnoliopsida > Zingiberales > Zingiberaceae > Alpinia > Alpinia galanga. The sequence continues at coordinate 5,972 of JBAMHZ010427391.1, read as the reverse complement.
AACAAGGGAAAGTAAATATTTTTCTTCCCCTTCCTTTCCTTCCCTTCCCTTCCCTTCCCTTTCCATTACTTACACCTTCCTTACCTCCTCCCAAACAAGGCCTTAGTGTACCATTGCACCACACTCACCCTTGATATTGCATTTTGAATTATACTTATTTGGACTCAATGCAATAGTTTTGCTTTACAAAAATTATTTATTTAATTAAATCAACTCTAAATTAAAAAATAAAGGTAAATATATTTTTGAACACTACTAAACCACAACATATGTATTTAAATCTAGGTTCAGTTTGCCTAAAAAGCACTTTAGACAAAAACTGCTTTAAGACATAAAATAACATCAAATATATGTGTATAAATTTAGTTTTATTTTATTATTTGGACTTGCAAATCACCATGAAAATAATATTTTCTTATATGAAATTTACTTTTTCTTTCTAATTTTTTTAAAGTTTTCTATTTTTTTTAAGGATTGGAAGTTAATAACTTTTGACAAATAAGAGGTATTATTAGATTCAGGGGCAAAATTAAGATCTTGATTTAATGGGAATAACAACGTAACATAAAATAGTTAGAGATATTATAAAGAGTCACGTGGCTGACTCGGTTAGTAAATGTAAAAGGATAATTCTTAAATGGGCAGGGGTTAATTTCTGAAGAGATTATAACTCTGAGCCATCAACCGATTCCCTCCTTTGCACTTATTATACCCGAGTTCTTGATTTATCTCATTCTCAATAGGGGCAATTGATCAGGAGGGCTACAATGTGGCAATCCCATTTTTTTTATTAGAGATATTATAAAGAAACGTGCCTAATTAATTATATATTTGTACTTAAAAAATGTGATCCTAAATAGTTAAAAATATTCTTTAGTAGAATATGCTGTTAAAAAAGAAAATTAATCCTAATCAATTATATATTTATCTTCAACTATTATTTTTGTTGTGCAAATCTAAAAAAGAAAATTAAAAATAAATCCTCGGCTCAGCGAGGGCAACTGTTCACACTGGATCATATAAGTTCCTCTCCCAATTAGATTTTCATAATTGAATTCCTTTATAATAAATTTATTTATTGGGTTAAAATGAGTTTTGGATTGATCCAAAGTTGTTTTTGAAGAGAACTATTTAATTGAGAAATAAAAAGATTAAATTTGAATTTCCAAACCACTCATGAATATATTCTAGTTTTTAAATACTAAACAGTATATCTGATTCAAAAATAATGCACAATAACAATAAGAAACCAGGAATATAAAGGAAGCAAGAGAGAGAAATTTTTTATATTTATTTATGAACAAACAAATTATTGACCCGCTAATTCCTGTATACTAACCCACTAATTTCTTGACAAACATACCAAAAAAAAAACTCAATACAATCTACATGCAAATTAATAAATTTTATCAATGTAATTTACGCTATAGCCACGACATACACTCTCGTATGCAAGCAAATTACAATTGATAGGATCAGTCTTACAAGGAGGTAATTGTTTCTAGTTTTTTTTTTATCTTCGTATTATCATATATCATCGTTGATAAAATCTATACACTATATCGAGAGTTCTATGGACAGCTAGACACCTTTCAATATCTTAGACATACATTAGCATATCGAAGGAGAAAGAAGAATATAGGCTTTGGGACCTAAAAGTATGAAACAAGACTTTATTGTCAAGGTCTTATATCATATTCAAGACAACTAAAATTCCTTATGAATTAAGTGGATTCATCACGCGTTTCAAAGCATATAGACTTAGTAGATGAAGTGCACTTACTCATCATTAATTAAGAAGTTTTTGCACAATAAAGATAAAATACTGAGTAAAGAGAGATTGACAACAATGGCATTAAAAAAACTTACAATCTAATTCACCTAAGTAGGTAAAGGGGTTAATAGAGCTTATGAATACTTTAGGAGGATAAGGATCAAACAAACATGTATTAGTACTATATGGAAGACATATATCCATTTTAGTCATGCCTTCACAATTTGATTGCTAGCTCATAGACAGTTACTCACCAAAGATAATTTATCATTTGTAGAGGATAAACAATTTCTTTTCTAGTGTAGAGAAGACACAGAATCATATATTCTTTAGATGCTCCATTACAAGCTTATTATCGAGAAAAATTAGAAGCTAGCTTCATATGTAATAAGAAATGACTACCTACAAGAGATGGTTCAAAATCTTCAAGAAATAATATAAAGACATTCAAATTTTGATGAAGATGAGATACTTGATATATATGATTAATCATATATGGATAGCTAGAAACATAATTTATAAGAAAATTCATCATATATGTAGATATGACATTCTGTCAGACATAATAGGAGGTTCAAAATAACATTGTACATCTTTTTTTTACTAATATAGAAATATTTACCTTAAAAAATAAATTTTATCAATAATTTTAATTATTTTATGATTTAGAGAAGTAGAGGGTACATTATTTAAATATACCAAAGTTCTTTATTATTATTATTATTATTTTGGTAAAAACTTTATCATTTTACAAATAGGGTTACAAACACGGGCATCATCATTGGATTCCTACCAAGGAGATCTACCTAAATATATATTTTTCTATTTTTTTAAATTAGTTGTTTAAACCACTAAATCATGTTGTTAAAAATTACTTTATAGATTAAAAACTTTAAAATAAAAATCTAAATTTTATGCCTTAAAAATACATATAATTTAGAGATCGTTTGGTGTTTTTTTTTTTTAAAATAATTATTACTTAATGAAGCATTTGGGTAAGAAAAACATAAGTAAGAGATGATGTGTCTTTTAGGTGTTTATAAAGTGAGGACAGGTGACATTTTTTGAGAAAAATTAAAAGTTTGGGCAGCTTCTCAAAGATTTACATTAGTGTAGTAAATAAAACTACTTATTCAAATTATTAGAAAAAGGTAAATTATAGCGTGATTATATTTTCTTTAATGTTATTCTAGCCGTACTTAAATTACATAAAGATTTTGTTTTCTTTTTCTAAGATAGTGAGTGATATATGAAGATTTATTAATTGATTATTAATTTTTATAACTCTTGCATGTACGAATTGTTATTAACGTGAGATTTTGGATTAGTAATGGGATATATCAAATTAATGAATCATAACACTAAAAATAGATAGATTAACTAATTTAGTAATACAATTTTATTTTCCAAAAATATGGAAAATAAAATACGATTCTACATTTTTCTTCTTTATTTTTATATTAATAATTACGTCTTAAAATTTTAGAAAGATAACTTACATCCAATCTTATCCTTATAATTCTACTATTCAATTGTTGTCAAGATTTTTTTTATGTTCATAATTCATTGAAGTTATTTTATTAAAAATTTTTTGTGTCAACTACCACATTGTCTTACATTTAGTTAACTAATAAAATACAATTTGCATAGTTGACCGTAAATAATTTAGACTAATGATTATTTTTGTTTTTGTTTACTTAAAGAACACTATATTATCAATATATTTTGTAAAACAACATAAGAAACATAATTTAAATTGAGATAAGGAGAAGATTTTAAGAGGAAATTAAGAAACATTCTACTTGAGTTTCAGCTTTAGTGCAAGTAACTTATCTTCAGGGTATTTGTCAAAAATGGGTGTAGAAGAGTCGGGTGAGTGGATTGGATGGGTAATTGGCGCCAAGTAGGAGATGTAATCGAGGTATTCATCCTCGGACAGGTGAGGATCAATCGGGAATATGGACCGAGAGATAGAGGCCCCTGGGCTTGTCATCTCTGCATACCCTTCATGATCCTTGGCCGAGCGAGGGGAGTCCTCAATAAAAACAAAGTTGGCGTGGTACTTCTGCTTTCGTTTGCGGAGGGCCATTTCTTGGAGGGTAGTGTTTCCAGGGTAGCTTAAGGGGGATGCCCTTTGGGTGATAGTCGCTTTTCCCGTGGTAGGAGGAGATCAAATATGGCAGGGACTGGTTCAAGGGGCTGTGGGACTCGCCCAGTAGAACCAAATCCATGCTCACCCCTGGGGGAGTCGTATGGCAGCGCTGGTAGCTCCAGGACTTGGAATACATTTGGGTTTCTCATTTATATTTTGTGTCAAATTACATAAATTTTAATTTGCATTCTTATCAAAGATCTATTTCAATGCTAGTTCTGCTTCTAAATTCTTGATATCTTTAATTAAAATCAAGATTTGTTAGCTCTGCTTCTAAATTCCTAATCTGTTTATTCTTGAACTTGTCAAAGTTGTCCCTAAAATTTCTGCTTCAGAAAATTATACTCAATTGTGAAGAAATTTACTATAACTTTTTGAAAGAAAACTCATGTAACATTTGTTCCATTTAAGCTTAATAGCATATCATTATGTAGAAACAAGACTTTAGTTTTTGTTTTTTCCTATTTAGGAAGTCTATTATTAAATCTACCTTTGGCTAATATTTCTCCCATAATTCTGTATTTCTATCCTATTGAACCAATACAATTTTAAAATTTAACTATTTCATTTTCTAATTTTTTTAGTAATCATTAATATTGTAAACATTTGTATTAGTTTTAGTAAAAACAATCCTTCCTAGAAGATGTTTTGAGATAAAATAATTTCAATTCAAAAGTTTAATAGCATGTATAATGAGATAATGCGTTCTCAAATTTTAGGGAAGTTATTTCTTAAACAATAATTAAGAATCTGTTGAGATTTCAATAAATTTATCATATATATTTTTATTTTTACTAGATAAATTATACACTTTTTAACCAAAACTAGCATATTCCCAATTTAACATATGGATTGTCTTTTTCTTTTTGGTATACGAATGTTATGTCTTGTTAAAAATAATTATAAAAAATTATATTTAGCTGAAATTTGATATAATTTTAATATTTTATAGTTAAAGAAATATTTTAGGACATTTAATGCATGTCTGAATGCGTTGTGGCTAGTCTTAAGCTCAAATGAGAGAGGAGAAGAGTTGTGTTAGGTTGTTAGTCAACATTGAATTTTAACAAATTTTAATATATAGATCTATTAAGATACTGTGTTAATATTAGGTTATTTTTCAGAAGGAACGTGTTGTAGGATCTGACTGCAATGTCTTTGTAAGGATCACAAAAGTTTTCATATTATAGAAAAATTGATTGTTTATGATTTGAAACATGGAATATATCAATGCTCACTAGTAAAATAATAAAAGTAGAAGATACTATGATTAAAAGAAAAATTATTATTATGTATTCATGAGAGACAAAGATGATAGAGAATTTAGATTTTAAGTTATAGTATACAAGAAAGAGTAGAACATGAAATGAATTAGTTATTATTGTGTAGATAATTAATTAAATGATGAAGTAGTAGGAGTAATTAAAAAAGAATAAAATTATAATTCTCAAGATAATGTTAGTAAAAAATCTATTAATATAATCATCATATATGCACCTAAATTAGAATTAGATGAAGACATTAAAATTAAATTTTGAAAAGATATAAATGAAGTGTTGTAAAGATTTCCATCAAATGAAATGATTTTAATAGGAGGAAATCTAAATAAGTATGTAGGAATAAAAAATAAGGAATATAATAGAGTGCATGAGGGTTATAAGTTTGGAACAAGCAATTAATAAAGAGAAACTATATTAGATTTTAAGATAATATATGAACTTATACTAGCCAATATATTTTTTAAGAAAAAAGAAGAACAATCAATTAAGTTTAAAAATGAAAATAATAAATGGAAATTAAGTTAACTTTCTTATATTGAGGAAAGGATAGAAAGATATGTATAATTATAAGGTTATTCTTAGAGAAAATTTAACAACCTAACATATGTTGGTAGTGATAGATATGCACCTTAAGCATAATATTAAAAGAAGGAAAATATGTATGACTCATATAATTAAATAATGATTTAATGAAAAATAAAAATATATTTGAAGAGAGAATAGAAGTACAAGTATTAGAAGAGAACGTGATGATTCAAATATAATA
>JBAMHZ010427380.1:0-11092 GCA_037177395.1 Alpinia galanga | reverse complement strand
TGCCCCTTGAACGGTTGGCTAGAGCAGAGGGGGGTGGTGGAAACCAGAGAGGATTTTAGACCTCCTCCGGTCTTGACTCCTGCCATCTTGGAGCAACTCACACTGCTCTAACCAACCACCCATCCCGTGGAGCAACTCACATCTTGGAGCATAGTGATAAGGCACTATAAGCTGCTTTCGAATGATACGACCAAAACCTAAATGTTAACTATTAAGCATATAAAAGAAGTTATATTAAACACGAGTGCACAGCTTACACTTAGAAAAATAGGATTTCCATTCATTCCAAAAAGGTTTACAAGAACATAGGTGATAGAACTAATAAAACAAACTTTTAAACTGACATCAACATAATGAAAAAAAAACTCGTACGTAGCTAAGCAGCAGATAAAATGAACAATGAGTCTGTGAGAAGCAACCATCTACAACAAAGTCTAGTTGTGCAACCAGTCTCGAAGCGTTCTAATGCTTACATAGATACTCCCGATATTTGCCTTGAGTAAATCTAGAGGTAGGTCAATAAGAGATGTCAGCTGGGGAAATAGCTATTAGAAATGCAACAATATGTCTAATGTAATAGATAGAAAATAGCATGATAAGCTAGAAATAAATGATGTAGCTTGCAAGGTATAGCACAGTGAAATATTGTAAAGCATGTTAGTATTTCTATAGCAAGCTTGAGTGTATAACCTTTTGAGTTTCCCCCTGCTCTCTCATGGAGAGACACTTCGTGTATACTTACCACAAGTATGACAGCTCACTCAATACCAAATCGAGTGTGAGATACCGGCAAAAGCAAGTACCCATCACTAAGTCAACGGGCTAGCAAGAGACCAATAAGCAATAAGTATTTGTGTTATTATTTAATTATGCAAGATGCTTATGTCATGAACTAAGAGTAATGATAGCAACAAAAGCGAATTGTAATTGTATCACAATGCAGATTAAGCAGATAGCACATATATTAGTGTTAAGCAGTTATATTAGCAAGTAATAAATGAGAAGTATCTTATGTCTACCATGATGCACATGCACAAGAAATTATTATGGAGTTCAAGGGTGGTAGAAACAACAATTAAAAATAAATAAGGTCAAAGGAGCCTCCTCCATTATGTTGGATTTCTAACAAGATAAGTTAACGACAAGCACTCATAGATATCTTTTATTTGATGGAGAATGATCCAGACAACAATGAGAAGGATCCAAGCTCAAGTGAAGGTTGTCCATAAAAAATTGACTAAATGCCTGGAATCCCTTCCTCAAGGCAACTTGTAACAAAAGTTATAATGGTACTAAAGTTCCTAATGAAACATTTGTAAAAGCTTATAGAGCTATAAAAGCTTCAAATCTCTTGGATGGTCTTAGGTTCACACCAATCATTAATTGAGCTAATCTATCTATAAAAACATCTATACTTGAGATTGTAGAAATGAACACTTCAGACTGAAATATAACTTCAAGAGCTAATGGAATGTATTGTGGGAATCATGTAGTTTGTTGTGTATTATGATGTTACCAAGTAGATTACCAAGAACTTTCCTACAAAAGATATATTCTAGAACATGATTCATCCCCTGCATTAAAAAATCCAAAGGACGTGAATAAGCACTCAAGAAACTCAAGGGCAACCCCCTATTCATCATCAATTCAAATCTTGATTTGGTGATACCTAACACATAATCCAATATCAGAGTAACATTTTCACAGCTGGGGGTTGTGCTTTCACATACATGGAGGTATCCGACTATGTGACAATATAATACAAGATAACCAAGAACTATAAAGATAATAGATAATTCAAGATAACCTGGAAGTGTTCGGCAAAAATATGAATTTATTCCTTTCATTAAAAGAAAGTACAACAAGAAAAATGTTAAATGAGAGGAACAAAAGTAAAGCATGTAAAGAAAATATAATCTTTAACATGCCAACAAATATTTGAGCAACTTTATACACCAGCTAAAATCAACTAAGACTTTAAAATAGATCTTTGCCTGCAAAATTAGACATCAAGGAAAACACAGTACAAATTGCTAAGTGTGAAAAAAAAATGCATAAATCTTAATCTTAATTAAGAGTCCAAGAATTCCGATGAGTGTCAATTCTCATGCCACACTAAAATTCCAAGATGGACTTGTATTTTAATGTTTTTTTTTGTCTTTATGGCACTTATCAATGATTATTCATGTGTTTGTATTCACTTCTAATTTATCACAAGTAAATCCACTTTAATTAGCATCACTTATCACAAGCAAATCCACATAATATGGTAAAAGATAATCCCGAGCCAGAGGAATTAAATTAGGTTGACATCCTTTAAGATAACCATATAATATGGTAAAATATATCTTATACAGTAATATAAATAAGCATAAAGCTATTGGTTAGCATAAACTTCCATCTTATTCATTCTGAAAGAAATATATTTGCACAAAGAAGGATAATCAAATACTCTTTGAAAGAAAATAAAAACTAATACTGGATCTAGAAAATAATAATAATAATAATAAAGGCTTGTGAACTTACCTAGCATCCCTCTATGAGGCACAGCAATGATCACCTTCTCTTTCTGACACCACTAATATATCCTATGTGCAAGTGTGTTACTTGGCAACAATTCTGAATTTTCAGAAAACCAAGGAACATTCAATGTATCATAAGGGAACACAACGGTATAACATGCAACAAAACGGTATAGCATGCAACATCTTCCTGGAACCCTTTTGCTTGTGTCCTCAAAAGACGCCATGTAAAATGTCATCATTGTAGCCATTGTCAATTTTTCCAGTACCTTCGGCCCTAAACAATTTTCTTGGTTTTGGTGATAGCCCCAGAGCTACCATCTCCTTATCGTACAGGCGAGCCATGTCAACCAACCCTTTCTCCATCAAGGCATCAATCAGTGCATTATAAGCAAATGAATCCGGGTTATGACCATACTCCTCCATTGACTCCCAAATCAAGAACACAGCCCTAAGAAACCCCCACCTGCCAAATTTTTTAATCAGCATCACATAAGTCTCCATCCTCGGCCGGGTGCCGTTCCTTAACATCCTCTCAAATAGCCCAAGAATCTCATGTGGCCTACTCAAGTTCTGAAAAAAGAAGTGGTACGTAATGGCATTCGGTTCACAACCCACTTTATTCATCTGATCAACAAATGCATACCCCTCCCTAAATCTCCCCTCACAGCACAATAACTTTATGATTGTGTTAAACGTCACGATGTTGGGCTTGCAAGAAGAGTCGAGCATCTCCCTGTACATTCTAATGGAGAAATCAACACCTTGTGACACTCCAATTGCCTGGATTACTGTATTATAAACAACAACGTCCAATGAAAACCCCTTTTTCTTCAACTCTTTGTACAATTTGACAGTTTTCCAGGGTTTCCCAGACTTGTAGAGAATATCCATGTAGATGGAGTAAGAATGCAGGTCCTTCTCAACCCCTTTCTGATCCATCTCCTCCCAGAACTCTCGGCACTTCCTCCACCACTCCAACTTGAGCCATCCCCGAAGCAGGAGGTTATAAGTCTTGGTGTCGGGGGGAAAAGGCGGCGACTTAGAGCGCAGGCAGAGTTCTTCAGCCTCAACCGCATGGCGATGGTCGCAGAGGGCGTCCACGAGTAGGTGGAAGGTGTCCCGATCGCGAAGGCCATATTCTGTTGCGGCGCGATAGAGGGCGGTTAAAGCTTCATTAACCAGATGGGCTGCAGCAAGGCGGTTGAAGAGGACACGGAAGGAGGGGCGGAGCAGGTCGGGAGAGGAGAGGACGTGGGATTGGGAAGAGATAATGGACCAGGCGAGGGGGAACTCGAAGTGCTTACCCAGAATGTCGACGGTGCGGGCGAGGGCGGCGGATGAGTTCGATGGGCCGCCCGCAGCAGCGGCCGGGGCAGACCAGTGGAAGAAATCAAGTGCCCGCTGCCAGTCGTTCGCATAACTCGAGAGGGTTTCTAAAATAGTATTCAAATCGAAATCAGTGGATGAGGCGACGGCGGCAGCGGCGGCGGATGACGGGGAGGAGGAAGAAAAAAGGGGGTGGAGATTTGGGGAAGATGGCAAACGCATGGCGTCACGCAGCGTGTGCAGCGAGGAATTGTGGTATCTCCTACTTGAATGAATCGGGCCGGGGTTATGATCCGAGTCCGGTTTAAAAATGGTTTACCCGTTGCGGCAAAATGAAGTAGCTCGTTATGCCTCGCAGAGTGACATTAATAGGCCATAACTGAACTTATTTAAAAGAAAAGATATTTTATCTCGCCATCTGAACCGGGGGACTGCTTCCCGTCTCCTGCTAGCTCCGATCGCCACCGATCGGAGATGCGGCATCCTCTAGGTCTACCGTTCTTCCGCCGGAAGCACCGTCGCTTTATCATCCTCCTATTAGCAGTCGCCTCCACTGCCTTCTTCCTTCTACTTATTTCTTCCCGCCCCGTCGAGCCCTCCGACTCCCTCACTTTCTTTTCTCACGTCGGAGATCCGAACGACGTGGAGAATGATGGAGGGGGTACGGAGGAGGTGAATGAGGATCCAGAAGCGGAGGGTGTAGCGGTGATGGAGAGAGCAGATGGCGATGCGCCGTGCGCTACGGTGGAGAAAATGGGCGAGGCCTTCGCGGCGAGTGGTGAAAAGGAGAGCTTGAGGGTGAGAGAATTGATTGAAAGACACTTCAATATTCATGGTACTTCACAAATCGAAGCTCGAGTACGGACTTATTCTCGTGAGAGACTAATTGTGTGACGATCGTAAATTTGCGTTGAACTCCCTTTTTATTCTTTTTGCTGGTAGTGTTTGTGGCTTCTCGGGGTCTCTTGGGTTGATTTAATTTTCATGACTTTCGATTCAGTCTTTTAATTTTCCATGAATTACAGTTGGTATGAATATAGAAGATGGACTAAGGAGAAAAGGCTGAGGGATTATGAAACCATTCTAACAGTTTAGCAGATTATAGAGTTTCATTCTCAATGTTTATGGTAATGAATGTTATTATTCCGAGTATTATGATTTAATTACAAGATAAGATCTGTGCATTTTTAGGAAACTTTTGCATATGAGTTTGGCTTTCTGTTTTCTATGTCATTCCCTGCCGAGATAATTATTCAGAATCAGATGGAATATTGTCTTCAATAGCCATCCAAATAATAGTGTGGTTTAAAAAGGTGATGGTAGGGAATGCAGTTTAGAGCAGTGAAATTTGTGAAAGAAGGATTCCACACTGATCAATTGCATTATCTACTTTGCAAGTTTGTGAACGTCTGTCAAAATGTTGAAAGCTAATTGTTCATTCATACTTAATCATTACCATTAATTGTGCAAAAGGTTGGAATCCGCCAACCTAGTGGCTCCTACCAGCTCACCCCCTAACCATCATAAGGGAGGTAAATCACGGTGAGCCTTTGGCCATTGAGACTAGTAATCAGTGCATGGAGGGACGACACCCTCGCGTTTGCGGGGATTGACCCGTTGTCCATTGTGCAACATCTGCATGCACTAGCCACTAGTCCCTTTCCATGGGGGCTTAATCGTTACCATTAAGATCTTTGATAGAAACTATGATTTAAGCTTTAACTTATATGAAATTAAAGAGTCAATCTTCCATCATCAGCTCCATGCATTGGGCTGCCATTTTTAGGTGTTTGCTGATTCTCAGTCATACATGGACAGCCAATACATTTTTCAGTGCATCAAGCATGACTTTCTAGGTTATCATTGGTTATGTTGTTGCATATAGAAGCTTCCTCTTGCCTATAAGAATCGGGGAAAATTATTGAAGTTATTCACAAATGTAGCCCTCTCCTTCTCTCTCTCTCTCCCTCTCTCTCTCTCTATATATATATATATTGCTTTGTTATCATTTCATAATCACATCCCTGTATTTTGCTATATTTACAAATAGGTCCTCAACACTCCCTTTCAAGCAAGCGCAAAATATTGTAATTCAATTTGTTACAGATAGACTTAATTCTCTTAATGACATAGCAGATTTTCTCAATTATTGGAACTAACAAAAGTAATCATGATGTCCTTAGGGTGACCTTTTACCTGATACAGTGATAATCAACCTCTATTTATTTTTTTTCATCCCATGAAAAATTAAATGAAGCAATGCACAAGACAGCTCAATTATACAATATAGTTTCAGGTGCTAAATAGGAGTATTTTTCAATTTTTTATCTACTACTTGAGCCAAATTAGCTCACATATATTTACTGCCATAGCCCTGCATTATGTTTTTGCACATGACTTAGCAAAATAGTTGTTTACTTCTTGCTCATCTGAGACAGCAAATTACCTTTCAAGTGAACAATTAACCTATGTAGATCTCAGATTCATGTGAGAACTTGCCAATCAACATTAATATATCCATAAAATGAAGATGGCCACGGTGACACAAGTTACTTTTTCATTGAGCATTTGTACTAGATCAAAAAATCACATATATTTCAAGTCAACTAGATCCTTAGTTTGGAACCTTATGAAAGCATGCTTTGTGATTCCTACAAAACCATCATCAATAATGGTGATATCATCAAGATAAATAATATTAGGAATATGGTTCACAAATCTAAAGATAAGTTGAAACATTTCTATGAACTCTCCATCTATATTACTTTGACCCCGGTATGAACATCCAATATGAGTGTGAATCCGAGCATTTGACATGGCTATTTCTGAAAAAATTTACACATAATCAATAGAATGTCAAGTTTCCAATTGGAATATCGGTAAAGGTTCAACTGTTTGCAATTACATCCTATTAGAATGCAATGTCTTCTCTAATTTTCAATTTGCAAGTGGAAAAACTGGTGCAAAGAAAGATCTTTTACTAGTTTGATTAACTTGCAGGAGCTGCTATGGTTCGTGAGCGACCTCCAGGCGAGTTTTGCAGACATGGTTTTGTGATAGGTAAAGCATCTGAAGCAGGGTTTGGAAATGAAATGTACAAGATCTTAACTGCAGCAGCATTAAGTGTAATGCTAAATCGGTCCCTGATCATTGGACAAACCAGGTATTTACATCTTCCTCTAGCTTTGTTCATCTATGCAAATGAATTTCTGATGATAGATTTAAACTATTTACATTTTTTTCTTAGGTTTTCTGTATATACTTGCTTAGTCAACCACACTTATTTGAGTGTTTATGATATCACCTCTTATGACTCAATATGGATTTGTGTATATGGTATACCATATCCTTAGTTGTTTGAATTCTCACTGTTGTAAAAAAAAAATTTGCCGTTTCTATGATTATGAATTTGGATTCAATACCACATTTCAAAAGAAAGATTTACTTTTATTGCACAGGCAGCAATTTCCTTTTGGGGAATACATTTCTTTTACCAACCATTCATTTACACTGAAAGAAGTCAAGCATTTATGGAGAAAGCATGACTGTGCTGGGAAATATGGAAGGAAGTTAGTAATGAGGACTGATAATTTTGCACATCCAATGGACACAAATGTTCTTTGTAGTAACTGGAAAGACTGGAAGCATCCTATTATATGGTAGGTGCAACTCTACTGCATTTCATAGCAATATTTGTATTTAATATCTCCAGTCTCCATTTCTATCACTATTCAATTCTACTGTCATATTTTCTACAAAAAGGAAGAAATTAGCTAGCAATTTTGGTAATCTTCAATATAGAAAACACAAATATATAAACCTATCATCTAGATTATAGGGAGAACTCTTTTGACAATGGCATATTACTTTCTTAGCCAAAATTTTCTGAACCTTCATCTTCACAAACCTGACTTCCTTAGTAGGTATGCCCGACAAGACATTCCTGACTAGTGTCTATGCTTTATGATACCCCTATTGTCATGCTGCTTCCCCCTGAATTAGCATCCCTCTCACCTGAGTTTTGAATTTGTTTCATCTAACTGATTTTCTTTGTTCGGTTTCTGATTATGTCTGCATTAAAACATTTCTTCCAAAGTTATACACCAGAATAAACTTGATAAATTGCTACCAACAGGTTCCAAGGTACAACTGATGCAGTGGCCATTCAATTTTTTCTGAAGAACGTACACCCAGAAATGAAAAATGCTGCTTTACTTCTTTTTGGACCAGAAGAATCACTTCACTCAAGGCCTAATGTATTTGGCGAACTACTGCGTGTTATTATATCTCCTTCATCAGCGATTGAAGGAGCTGTTAATCAGGTTCTGCAAGGAATAGATCCTGACATTGTGCTGCACATGCGCATGATGAGTAACAGGTACCAGTAGAAGACACTACAGGAAACTAATGTGATAATTTTAACTCTGATCAACATTTGGATAGTTTCTATTTAATGGCTGCCAAGGTTTAAAATCTTGAGTTGTTCCGAAGTTTTGGTCTTTGATTGGAATGATACTGTCTCCATACTGTGCCGATATTTCAATGCATGATATCGATAATGGTTTGGAGTTAAAGAAGGAAGGAGATGAAGTATTATAGGAAGAAGACGAAGCATAAGAAGGAGACATTATCTATGTTGAGCATTGTTTTAAATCTTATACCAAACCGTGAAATAGTCAGAACATATCATTCTAGTAAATTACTAAAATTCGATACCATATAATGTCTCGTTCGTTTGCCTCATCTCTTTCCTCCTCCGTCCTCTAATCTATCACTTGCACCATACATCAAAATGTTTGCATGATATTAAAATAATATCTTTCCAGTCAAAGATCGAAACTATAGCATAACTTTAAATTTTGAACCTTGGTATCAAGCATTATCTAATTTCGGTGGTTTACTAGAATGATACGTTTTGATTGTTTCTCCCATCACGGTACAAGATCTCAAGCCATGATAGTTACAGTCTATAGACTTTGCACAGTTGTTTAGCAAGTTTTCAAATCATTGACCTATCAATTTACTTTAATGCTTGTTGCATATCTTGGAAGATTCGGTAATGACACAAAATGCTCAATTATTCATTTTAATATACAAAGATAAATTTTGAAGTAAAGTGACTTTCTTTTGCTTGTGTTTGCAAGGTCTATAAGAGCAATACAGGCTGCAGTACGGTGCATTAAGAAAGCATTAAACAGCTTTCAGCCCCAATTTGGAAAACCTAGGGTGGCTTTGGTTTCAGATACTCCTGCATTTGTCAAGGATATCACTCCCTTCTTGCTGGAATTTGCAGAAGTAAATTTTCTGCCCTTTGTGTTTTTAAGGAATAATGCATTGATACTCATCTCATGCATTTCAACTACTAGTTTAGTAACTTGGAGCAAGAAACAAATAAAATGTAATCTCTGCTAGTTCTCTGCATCAAGGGAAGTAGCATTTTCACTTCCTTTTTCTGTTGGAACAGGTTCTTCATTTTGATTACAGTGTTTTACAATGGAATAGTTCTATTGGAAGCATGACGACACAGTTGCAGGTATGCTCAACTTGTTTAGTTGTATAAGATCTAGACCTCCTGTATTTTGCTAATAATCTATTTAACTAAAAACATGAGCACTGCACCAACTTGTTATCTCAAGCAATTAGCCATTTGGATGTGATTCCCAATATTAAGGGATCAAGAAGCCAAGTAGACCTAACAAAAGAATCAACATTTTATCTTTTTATGCACCCAAAGTTCGACATTACCTAAAACGTACACCACATTTTGAAATTTATCAAAGGGCACACTTTTTCCAAATGAAATGACAAGATTACCATCACATGTCCACTAGTCATCCAAACCACATAGAAAATTGGCCCGTCGCTTGAACCTCCATTGAACCATCACCCATACCAGTTGTTATTGTCGAGGTATTTTGATCACTGTACCTTGAAAAAGTGCAGCCCGGTACACGAAGCTCCCGCTATGTGGGGTCCCGAGGAAGGATCCATTGTACGCAGCATTACCCTGTTTTTTTTTGTGCAAGAGGCTGTTTCCAGGATTTGAACCCGTGACCTCTGGGTCACAAAGCAGCAACTTTACCGTTGCGCCAAGGCTCCCTTTCTGGCCATAAAATGTTCAAAGTTGACATATGTATATGGTTTATTTCCTTAAAGAATCATGAATTCAATGGAAACCTTCATATTTTGCCAAGTTAAAGAATCCAATTTTGTCATTTGAGGTTACGGATAGATTTTCTAAAGCCTCCTGAATATAACTTAATGGGAAACTTTAAATGCTCAAATTTGATACTTTTTGGCCACCAAGGTGTTTCGACCAAAAGACCTTGATGGCCAAAAAATATCTAAATTTGGTCATCTAAAGCAATGAATGAATATTCTAGAGCATCCTAAACTTAGTGGAGGCTTTAGATGACTAAATGGAACACTTCTTTTACTTGGCCAAAGTACCTTAATGATCATGTTACATCATTTAAGATCTTTGCCATGCCTTAAAAAGTAGTTTTTTAATGCATCCAACCCTTGCATAAAATCCATGCAAAAACAGTGGAATGAATTCAGGCATAAAATATTTCTTGTATGGGTCTGGGAAAAGGGTATTCCACTCCATCTTCCAAGGACAGGAATGCATGAAGGACATTCCCGGTTGACCCATCCGCATGGGCGAGGGCTTGATCCTCCCTCCTGCAACCTCCATCCATGGTGTGGAAGATCAGCTCCAAAAGATGATCTTCCAACCTTAGATGAGAAAAGTAGCTCCTAAGAACCAGCCTGAATTGAGCATTCTCAGCATCTTGTCTGCATACCTTAATGATTATGAACTTTCTAAATTGACCATCTGAGGTCATAGATAGATTACTTAGAGCATTTTGGACTCGCAGGAGGCTTCAAATGACCAAATTGAACAACTTTTGAACATCATCATGTTTTGGCTAAAGCACCTTGAAGACAATAAATGACCAAACTGGTGAGTTAAGGGTCATGAATGGATATCTTAGGACTTCCTACTCTCCTACTCAGTAGGAGGCATTGGATAACCAAATTGGATTGTTTAAACCCGTTAAAATTTATCAAAGTTGCAACACAATCAAGATGTTTTGGCTAAAACACTTTAATGACCTTCTAAAGGGAAAAATCAAGCTTATAAGGCCTTAACACATTCATATTACTTATAGAGATGAAATGATGCTCATATGAGCTGGGTTTTGATCCCTTTTAAGCAATCAAAATTTTTTGGCCAA
>JBAMHZ010427369.1:0-11092 GCA_037177395.1 Alpinia galanga | reverse complement strand
CAAAGTACAACGAGATGCTACATCAAACTTGCAAACTAAATAAAATATGATGCCAATATAGAACAATAAACTTGAAATATAATATTACTAGTGATAACATGAAACAAGCTACCATACCCCAATAACATGAAACAAATTCAAAACCATGAAGTGGGTATGACCGGAGCCAAGAATTATGCAAACACAACCATCACATTATCAAACCCACAGAAGAATTGTCTACAAACAAGCTCTCTAGTGAAATTAAATAGACTTGCAACATAAGCATAAGTTGCAGCTGATGTTGGATATCATCCTCTCAGAAACAAAGGGTGCATTGCAGCTTTATAATGTAATGATGATAGCATAGCACCTTATGTAAATCTACCATGACAGTTTTAGTACAGCTTAACAAGAAGACAGTTGCATCAAGCATACATCCAGGATATGCCTCATGCTCAACATAGAAGCCAAATGATTTCCTGAAAAATAAGTTTGATTACAAATGCATTTTATCAACAGAGTGCTTAGTCTGCAAAAATTTATCAACCTTGTCTTAACAAATGTCAGTTCAATGGTTGCTGAACTATATTAACTAGAAACCAGAAAGAACTAGCTAAGAAAATTAGTCTAAAGAGAGAAAACAATGCCATACTTTCTTAATGATGGTAATGGTGTCATACAGTATGGCAATTTTAGCTTATAAAATATCATAATTTGATTCTGCAATGCATAGCATGCATAAACAGGAAAAGGTCAATGTATAAGCCTAGGGAACATAGCAATATATATTTCACATCCTTGCTCCTGTTGACTTTAAAGATATGGACATTACGCAATCTCAAACTTTGAATAACTAATAAGATGACTATGATGAAGTAAGCATACAATACCAGAAAATTTTAGGCTGAACCAATAAGTCAAACAACAACAATAAAGCTTTACCCCATTAGGTGGGATCAGTCACCAATAATCAAAGAAAAAAAATTAAAGCATGCAATAGCTTACCATATTTTTGCATCCATTAAAAGTTATCATCACCTACGACGTCGTTCTTCCTCATTGTAGTGACGTCGATCTCTATGTTCAGCATGGCGATGAGAACCAATATTTTCACTGTGGTGATGTCGGTCCACATCTTCAGCATGGTGACGCCAGCCAGAATTTTCAGTGTGGCGGCCCCAGCCAGATTCTTCAGCAGGTCCACGCCGACTAGAGTCCTCAGCATAGTCATGTTTACCAGAATCTTCAGTGCGACCACGCTTGCCAAAATCTTCCAGGTAACGACGCCGGCCATAATCTTCAGTGTGGTGATCACGGCTAAAATCTTCAGCATAATGATACCGACTTGGACCCTCAATGCGACGCTTATTTGAATCTTCTTTGCGGCGATGTGGATCTACATCTTGAGAGTACTGTCGGTTATCTTCGTGTTTCCCTCTTTTAATATCAGCAAAGCTCTCCTTTTCACTATACCTCCGGTGCCCAAGCTCAATTGCATCTTCTTTTGCATCTTTTCTATCAATGTCCTTCACAATTGGTTCCACTTTCCTCTTTTTATCCTCGTAGTTTATGTAGAGCCTTCTTTCACTGTCTTTTTCCCTTTCATCTTCTACCATGTAAGTACTTCTAGGCATAGTATTCCCTTCTTCTGCAGCGTCGCGTTTCCTTTCTCTTCTTGTACCCTGTCTGCCATAGTCACCAAAATCCTTGCCTTCTTGCTTTGGTTGAAACCTAGCACTACCATGCTCACTTTTACTCTTTATGTCAAGCCTGTGATGCAATTTTTGTTCATCTACAGCAGATTTCTGCTGCATGCCATTCTTTTTCTCCATGTTCCCACCATCTTCTTTGAAAGATTTTCTTTTATGAGATATTTCCAGACTATCATCACTGCTATCACTTGAATATGAATCGCTGCTCGGCTCAGAAATCTGACTTTCACTATCTTCAGACACTGAACTTTGCTTTCTTCTTGAGACCTTTTGTCTTGTTACCCTTTTGTCAGTGCCTTCCAAGCTACTATCAGATTCATAACTCTCATCTCTGTCATGACGTTGCCTTTTTCTGTAATCATGTCGATCTGTGGAAGACTTCCTAGTTTCATTTTTCTCTTTGATATCAGAATCAGAGACATCTTCAAAACCCTTTTTAAAGACAAAACGTCTCTTCTTGTTGGTGCTGGCATAATCATTCTCAGATTCTGAATCATTAGTATCATGTCTTCTGGTGATAGGTCGTTTACTATCAATGGGTTTTTTCTTTTCACTATCAGAGTCAGATTCCCTTATGTTGTCTCGTCTGTTAGATTTTACAAGTTTCTCCTTCTCCAACCTACTGCTGTTTTTTATATCATTATCATCTTCTGAGTCAGAGTCATGCCTTTTACTTTTTCTCTCATGTTGTTTGTTGCTCAAGGCTTCTTTCTTTATGCTTTCAACAGCAGAAACATGCTTGTTAACTCTTTCTCTATCTCTTCTGTGCTTCTTTGGGTCTAAATGATTTTCTGAATCTGAAACCTCTAGGTGATGTCTTTGTGTTCCAGTTTGTCGTTGAACAGGTTTCCTTTTGTGCAGTTCATCTTCCGAATGTGAATCAGAATTTGACTCCATGGAGTGACTCTCAAGTTTCTTCTTGTGATTTGCTGGCTGTCTCTGACCATAGTCACCAGAAGAATCACTATCTGAGTCAGAATAATCATGTTTTTCCTTCTTCCTTCTCTCTATAGCAGCCATTTCAATCTTGTGATGGTGATTACTTCTTCTGTGCTTCTTTTTCTTTTCATCAATACTTTTGCTGCTCTCACTGTCAGAATTAACATATTTTCCTTTGGATGAATGCTTTTCTTGGTGCTTTGACTTATCAATTCCAGATTTCCTGCTTTCATTTTTTGCTTCATGCATATGTTTTTCCACTTTATTAATTGACTTCCTATCTTGATTTTTATCTTGTCGCTCATCAGAAGTCATATGTCTTTTCCCTTGTTGGGATTTATCATCAACAAATTCTCCAGGCTCCAAGTCTTCCTCCTCATCCAGCACTGTTTGCCCTTGCTGCTCATCTTCAGATGATTTCTTCTCATCTTTAATGCCAAGAGCTGCCCTCAGTGTTTCCATTTGTTTCTCCTTTCGTACAGCAATATGATGAGATTGAGTATCCGCAAACCTACTGCAAAACAATGTTACAGTATCTGTCAATGATTATTTTGGAAAAAATAAAGCTGAAAAGTCTTAGCAAAGAACAATTACATACAAGAACATGATATACTCAAATTGTAGTGGATAATTGATGAAACATATTGAACAAAGTTTCCAAGTTCTCTTCCTTATTATGAACTTCCAAATAAATTGTTAAATTAACCTATTCAAGATGCCGAGTTTGGTTGTCTTGTTGGAAATCAACTTGTAGCAAGTGGACAAGTTGCATTATTTTCTAGCCAATAAAATGCCTCCTTGGTGCAGTGGACGCAAGGTCTTGCTGAAAGCATATTGCAAGTTGCATTTTGATAGCTCACATGAAAAGTAGCTTTTGCAATTTGCAAGTGACATTGTAAAACAATAATGCCGCAGATACATGGAAGTATAAACAAGCGGAACAATGAAGAAGAGCCTTGTTATGAGAGATGTGAATTAAAGTTCAAAGACAATATTTGAAAAGCCTCTAGATGCACAAGATTAAGTCCATAGCAACTAATTGTTACAAAAGGTGATATCGCTTGCCCTGAGCGACCCTTGCCTGCTTGAAGGATAAATCACGATGACCAAGTGGCCTCCTAGGTGGGAGGGTCATTTATCCAAGTGGCATGTACCCAAGGGGAATCCATCTTTGACCATTGTTGCAACTTTACCATCCAAGTACCAACTCAGATCCACCCGTGAGGGCAAGTCCATAGCAACTAAGACTGTATCGGA
This sequence comes from Alpinia galanga, assembly GCA_037177395.1. Taxonomy (NCBI): domain Eukaryota; kingdom Viridiplantae; phylum Streptophyta; class Magnoliopsida; order Zingiberales; family Zingiberaceae; genus Alpinia; species Alpinia galanga. Next base: position 7,202 of record JBAMHZ010427369.1, on the reverse strand, counting down.
CATATTTGGAACAGTATGGGATAAATTAAATAAATTTACATTTTTGACCAAATTAGGTTAGGCATAAACTTGTGGACAGCCAAAGCCAGATGAAAGACCAAATAAAAAACAAGAAGGCACGAGATCAATACCTCTTGTTCGGTAGGGGAGGACGATCCCTCCGACCACCACTCCTTCCACCATCCTCGCCAGTAGCGGCCGCAGCGGATTCGGCCTCAAGTGTCTTCTTCGTCTCCTCGAGTTTTTCAGCAATCTCGGCCTCCGTGTACCCTTGATCAGTTAGGGTTTCTTGCAGTATTAAAAGCTTCAGCTGAATCTGCCGCTTGCGGTCGTGCTCAAGGATGTCTTTGTTGGGCTTCTGGACGGCACCCTCCGGCTTGGATCCGGAGGCTGCGGCGTCCGGGCGGACGTGAGGTCGGGACTTGACGAAGAATTTATTCGTTTGAATATAGCCATTCGTGCCGGATCCCCTAGGGGTCTGGAGCCCGATGCCGTTGTACATCTCGCTGGACTTGTTCGCGGGGGTCAATAAGCGGAGGAAACCCTAGCAGAAGGGGGAGAGATCGGGAAGTAGATGGAGAGGACTAGGGCAAAATTGATCGGATGCGTGGATTTTATTCCTTTTCCTTTCCTGTTGTTATCGGATCGGTTTCGTTGAGCTTTTATCGGATCCGTTACGTTGAGAGGGAGATGACGTTGCAGTCAAAATTAATAACGAAATCGTCCGTACTTATACATTATCGTGCCTTTTTATTGGGTGTAAAAAGGCGTACTTCATCCTTAGCGCCTCAGCAATACTGTAATATAAAAATAATAATTTAAATGTAATTATAGCAACTCAAATATTTCTGTTATAACTATATAATTGCGATAAACTAAATGTGTAACACCTATAATTTATACATTGGTCAGAGTCAAAATATCTACGTTGCAGTAGCTATGGATATAACCATTACAATAATACTGAAAAAAAATATTTTCGAAATAAAAATGAATTGAGATGAAATAAAAAAAGGAATACCTTTTGATAACCACTACGTAACTTGAACAAGAATTTTCAAGGTCAACACACATACAAGAAATCAATTGTAAGAACAAATTTCTCAAACAATGTGGACATTCAACCATAACAATAATAAACTACTGATGAAAAATTAGCTTAGCTATTTATACAGCCAAAGATGGTGCAGATCCAAGTACTTAAGCAACTACATGATAATTGTTCAACATATAATATTCCTTTAAACAAACACAATATCCTCTTAGTGACATCCTTCTTGCAAAATCATCCCACTTAATGAACAAAAGAGGGAACACAAAGCTATACAGGCTGAGGAATAAAGCTGCTCCTTTAAATAGAACGATAACAATCATTTCAAACAACTGACAAACAAATTTATCAATGCCGGAGATAATAACATGTATTTGGCAGCAATTGGGTTTGCTAAACTGGTATGACATCGACATTGGAGGTGTCTTCACATCTTAATATCAGTCCATCGAGGTTTGTTGGAAGTACACACTTGGTCCATTGACACCCCGTGGAAAAGGGTTCGGGGGGAGGAACTATCATCAGGACATTTTCGTTCTTTCGGACAACCCCCATTATACTCACAGTACTGCCCTCTTTAACATAACTGCATACAAAAAGATCACACAACTGAATGGACCTTCAAAAAAAAAAAAAAATTTCTAATGCATCACAAACCATTCTCTTATCAGAGTTAAAATGGTAGGTAAGAATCACGGAAAAAATAGACTTTCAATAGTAGCACCTATAAACTAGGTAGATGTCGAAAGGGCCAAAAAAAGAAATAAAAGGATGGAGTGTATAAGAACTAAAGTTGCAGATTACCCTTCTTTAAGGCGCATGACGTGTTCATCACAGGAAAGGTTCCTCTCTTGCAACCACCTAAGGAATTCAGGAGACAAGTCCTTGTTGTTTGGGTTGATCTCAACAACAACAGACTCATCAACATATGGAGTCACTGGAGAACCATAACCAGCTTTGACGAGAGCTCTTAGACCAGATTGAAAATCTGATATGTAAAAGTCAACAACATGCCTCTGACAGAGTTTCAAGTAAAATGATTAGAAGTGCAAGATCAAGATAAGCATATTTAACAAATGTACGCTCAACTAATTTAAGCATGAAATTTTCCCTTTTATGGCGGTTAATTCTGTTGGCTACTCAAATTTGAAGATTATTTATTTTTCCCTCACAAGGAATGGTCCAATACCTCCATCGATCTCAATCCCCAAGTAAAACGTCGATGTTCAGAATTGGCATTCTTTGCATCCCAGCCCTTGTATTCGTACAGGCCAGTGGATGTGTACACACATCTAGGGACCTTATGGTATGACGACTCAAGAGGAAAGTTTCCACATGTGACAACCTATAAGAATCACATGTTAATATATCTAGTCGAATGAAGCAAACACAAGAATAAAAGAGGAGAGGATATGGAAGATGGGAAACATGGATTTAATGGCAAGTAATCAAATAAAATTAAAAATTGTTAATCAAAAAGAGCTTATTCAACAAGATTTATGTGCCTATTGTACTAATTCATGGGAAAATTTTCTCCATATATAACATCTCTAAAAACTTTCCTACATGCTTCAAGGTAAAAACAATAAATCATAATAATTCAGATTGCATACCCCAGAGACCTTCACATATTGCCCGTCTTTTGCACTTCTCAAATCTGCATCAGGGTACTGGGCAATGAATGCCAAGACAGCTCTTCTACCAACACAAGTGTTCCAAAAGGAAAGCACAACAACAACACCAAATATAGCTACAACAACAAGAAGAAGAACTGGATTGTGAACGGCACCAAGAATGAAGCCACCTGCAATAAAACCCATCACAAACAACAAAACAACAGACCAAAGGATGGGCTTAGGCAAGCTTCCCTTGAACAAGTAGTTATTCTCCTGACTGAGATTGGTGACAGCTTGATTATGGGCTATGGAGGCACTATTTAGCTTCATTGATTTAGTAGATTCCTGAGGGCCTGATATTTTCCGGGGGGCACCAGATGAGTTAAGTGGCCCAGACGAAATTGGACCAGAAGTGATGAGACCTGTAGTTGGAAGGACTACTGGAATAGGACCAGAATTTTGGCGAGCTGTTTGGGTGCCAGATCCAGATTGAGGCCCAGATGACTTTTTAACTGAATCTCCATGTTTAAGTGGTCCAGAATTGGACTTTTGTCTACCAGAACCACCAGTGACAAGTGAAGAACCAGAACCCTGAGCTGCATAAGAAAGAGAACTAGTATAGCTTGCCTGACCAGAAGAATTAGGCATGATGGGCCCTGAGTTGGAAGCAGTGCCTCCGAATGATCTATTTCTTGAAGGGGCATTGTTAAGAGGAGCAGATTTTCTGGACTTCTCAACATGAAGCTCAAACATCTTTCCAAGTTCTCCAGATTTTTTTATATCACCCCCAGTGTATGGCATGGCTGTGGAGCAAATTGTAGGAGGCTTCTCCTTAGGTTGCTCAGGCCGGCCTGAAACATAAAGGCCATTGCTGAGCTGGTGCGATTGAAACCTCGAGCCCATCAAGCTTAAATCTGCTCTATAGATCTTGAGACGTCCAGTGGATGGCAAATAACTATTGTGAAGAACAGGGAACTATAGCCAACAGATGGATCATTTTATTCATTGTGTCGCTAGAGTTGCAAACTGAAGTTTCAACTACCCTATCAAAGTATCAACAAATTGTGTCAGTGATAAAACAATCCATGTTTAGGCAGAGTCCAGCAGACTACTCCACATGCAACATCTTGTTAGGAATCATACAAAAGAAGAAAAAAAATATAAGCTCGCCTAACCAAACCAAAAGTATTCTTAAGGGCATGACATAGAAATGAAAGACAACAAAATTCCATGATAATTGAAGCAAGGGTTAGAATATTAGTAGATTGTGGGAACAACATTAACAACCCTTTTAGCCTCTCAAGAAATGTGATAGTGTTAGGTGAAAAAATTAAAAAAAAAAGAAGAAGATAATTGATAGTGAAAAGTGGTTCAAGAAGTAGAATCATAGAACAACTAATTCACTGTTTGTATTGCCCTGAATTGCATAGATTGTCTAAGCTGGCTTAGATATCAAACAATCACCTTATCCTTAGCACTTAGAAATTCAAGTTTATGATCAAAATTAATCAATGTCTGAGGGAATAAAAGAAACTAAAGATTAAAGAAATGAAAAGTTTACTAATGAAATGATTAAGATTACAAACATTTTGTTCTTCATTCAAACAGCAAAAAAAATGATAAATGAAACTGAGGTGCTCGCATAACTGGTGCAGCACAAAATAATTCAGTGATTCAAACTTAGCAAGAGCTGGGAAGCTGCCAAAGCATGGTTCCCCAACTACAAAGAGTATGTTCACCCAAACTGAAAATTTAGGTAAGTGACAGCTGAGGAAAACAGTTTATATCCCACTTCAATAAAAGAATCATTTGTATGAAGCTAGCATGTAACTCAAAGAAGGAGATATCCCATGTAAATTGTGAGCATAGACAGGGTACCGGTTAGGAAGAAGAAAACAGAAAGCACATGGAATGGAAGCAGCAGTAATATCCTCCCAAAATATGATAACAGTTGCATACTTTAGAATCTTTCTTTAGGAAGGAGAAAACTGAAAGCACATGGAATGGAAGCAGCAGTAATATCCTCCCAAAATATGATAACATTTACATACTTTAGAATCTTTCTTTCTATCCAATTAAACTTCACGTTTCATGATCATGGGGCTATTACCTAGCAAATAATGACCATATCCAATTTTGAACTTTCCACTTTAGTTGTTCATGAGTCGTGAAAAAGTACATGTGGAGTAAAAAAAAAAAAGACATTGTTGATCTCTTCACTTCATTAATATTTGCTCATCCATGTTGAGTTGGAATAAACAGATAAAATTTATAGCAGATTAACTGCTTTCCTCTAGTTTCAGTGTTTGACATTTGGTGTTACAGAACTACCAATTGTTCACTTAAAAACCCAAAGTTATGAATTATTAGAAGGCTAGGTGCACAAATAGAGGTCAAGAACAGTAGTTGAAAATGACACAAATTGTAAGAATCAACTGAAGAAATCTTTAGTATAGTTTAAAAGTATTAGAAATTAACTGAACACCACATTGAGTATTCTTGATTCTAGCACTGATATCTTATGCGCAGGTGAGTATTTACTGCAATTCACTGTGGCATACACCTACAGTTCTTGTTGAAAGATGCTAGAAAAACATCAGGCCCAACTAGTCAGCTACATGGATATTTTCTAGTTATTCACATTGGATTTAATTTCCCAATCGGTGGACTTACATGTTAATTTAATAACACACCCGATTGTGTCATAATGAATCGAATCCGATAGAGTGATGTGATTAAAGTATTCATAGGTTTGGGTTATTAGATATGAAATTTATATATGTAGAATCCATTAACCCACAATCTGTTATGAATGATGGGTTGGTAACAAATTTGGGCTCAATACATATAAAAAGTGTGGTCCCTGTAGGGCTAGATGTTTTGACCAAGCCTCCCATTAGCGAGGAGTTTTATGGCACCGTCACCTCAACACCCTACGAAAGATCCATTTACGTAGGATTTTCATACTCCATGGACAACGTTGTTACGATGACACTTCCACTGCAATCAGGTTCTGAAAGTTTATTGTGCCTTCGTATTTCTTGTTTTATTTTGCTGTAAATTCGATAAAACTAGATCTTTTGCTAGAATCTATTTTGTATTCGTTCTGGATTTTAAAAAACATGCTTTAGATTCACTTTTCCTTCAATTCAGCCATGTTTAAAAAAAAATAGTCGACATTTGCATAAGACATCCTAATAATTAAGACAATTTAGTCTGACATAGCTAAGAATCACGAATATTACAAGAAGGGAAAAAATAAACTCATGCTGTTTTATGTTCATTATAATGATATTTAAAATTGCCAAGGCACAAGACAAAATACATAAAATGTACAGAAAACTTATTTCATTCCAAAAACCTTTTACCAAGAATTATTCATAACCAGGCACCATTTAAGAGAAACAATGGGCCATAAATATCTATTTTCTTATCCCAGATCCAGTTCAACTTATTGAGAACTTAAAATCAAGCATGTATAAACAGTTGATTGATATGGTTAAATCAATCAGGAAAATATTGAGAAAACGTGGAGTCAGTTACACTAACATTGAGACTAGAGTGTAGATGGCTGGACCATAAAAGAAAAGGCACTAGTGGTAGCATTTCCTTTTCATTTAGTAACTTCTGAGGCCTACTTCCAGCGAAAGTTTAAGCCAAATCCATCGCTATCATTGTCTATACGCGGAACACGGAAGTCACTAGGAGCACCCACTTAAATGGAAAACAAATTGAAAAAGAAAATATTTTCACACGAGTTTCCAATATTAAAATTGGACCCTGGAATAAAAGAAATATTTTCCAGCACCAATCACAACCAGCAAATAAGCAAGATCCAAGCGTTTGACCATTTCGAAAACCCAGCTCCATAAACATCCAACAGATCGCAGTCACAATCTTCATCAATCCCTTTTTTTGTCCATTCCAATATCCTCTCTAAATTTCCCTCAACTAACCCAGATCCAATGACAGGCAGCAACAGCACCTACCAAGAAAAAGGAGGGGGGTGGGGAAGAAAAGAAAAAGAAATTTTCCACTTCCTCAACAAGAAACTAACGAGATTAACCAACCAATAGCAATCCCCGACCAAGGAACTCAAAAACCAATTTCTAACTAGGAAGGAACAAAACCCCGATCCGAAGAGCAGCAATAGAAGCCGAAGCGTCTTCCATTCCTTAGATCTGTAACTAGATCAACGATTCCAATCCCCCCCCCCCCATTTTCCATTGCAATCACTAATCGGTCAAACACCCTAGATTCCAGATGCCACTCCATTTCATAATGCATCAAAGAGAACTAGAGAGGAGGAGAATCGTCGTACCTCACCAAAGCTTTCCGGAGTAGCCAGCGAGCAGATCGAAAACGCCTAAAACTGCTGCAAAACCGCAGTGAAAGGAAGAGTAGAAGAGCGAGATGCATGAACCGAGAAGGACGTCCAACGAAACGGTGAGAGGAGGAAGGTGCGAGGGAGAAATAATGTGAGAGAGAGAGAGAGAGAGAGATAGAGAGTTCGGTCTTACTCTCTCACCGGCAGT
>JBAMHZ010427358.1:0-11095 GCA_037177395.1 Alpinia galanga | reverse complement strand
CAATCTGCAGATCAAACGGTGGAGATAATGTCGAGCATGAGGCGACCATGTAAGTGTCGCACATCGTATCTATGCATGCGCACGACACATTCTCCATCGTCAGATCCGTGATTTATACAGTAATGAAGAATACATAATATTTTCACCGATCGTATTATAGTCCACCCCTGAACCCATCGAGGTCATCAACGCCATCCTCACTGTTGACAGCAGGCCCGTGCTCACAATTAGACCATGGTCACGATCAAGCTAGATTTTGATCACAATTAAGTTAGATTCTGATTGTGATTCGACCAAAATTGGAGTCGCTAGCAGCTGCGATCAAGCTAAATTCCAGTCGCGATTTGGTCGGAATCCTATTGAACAACGATGACGATGTCAAACTTGAGTGTTGAGATGAGCAATATGCATTTCCAGTTGAGGTTCACAGATATTAGTCTGCAAGATACCAATTTCTATATAGAGTTCTAATATCCTGTGTGACGCATCGTGCGCGCTCATGCACAATGCATTCATCAGACGATTTGCACAGTAATGAGAAATGCATAGTACTTTTACTGAAGGAGCTATAAGCCACCCTTAAACCCGTCAAGGTTGCTGGCATCGTCCTCGCCACCAGCAGTAAGCCCACAGCCACGATCAGATCGCGACCGCATGCGATCGGACTAGAATTCGGCCTAATCATGACTGTAATATCGTGACCACTGGTAGTGGAGATCCAGCATGAGTCAGAGTCGTTGGCGAATGTGATCGGGTTGAATTTCGATTGTGATCCGATTAGAATCCAACTGAACGGTGATGTCGAGCTCACTCGTGGAGATCAACACTGTACATTCCCAGTTGCTTTCAATATATATATACACAAGCATGTGGTTGTGATCAGATCATGACCACGAGCCTATTGTCGGTGGCAAGGACGGCACCGGTGACTCTTACGGGTTCAGGGGTTGATTATAACACGCTCGATGAGAGTGCCATACATTCCTCTTTATTGTGCAAATCATGGATCAGACAATTGCAAATATGTTGCACACGAGAGCACATATATGTGTGTGTGTTGCGCGGTGATTAATCAGTGACTATGCATGATAAATAAGAATACATAGTAACTTACCGTCAGACGGTGCCAATATTCTCTATAGTTCAAAGGTTGACTATAATGCGTACGACGACTCGACAATGATGAATTTCAATAAATTTAACAATCAACAAATAGCAATACGCACAACCAAGAGCAATGTTCCGTCACACAATGTATCAAAACATTATATATATAACTTATCTATTCAGTGAATCAAATAAATTCCTAATGCAGAAATTAGTAATTTTATAATATCTCTTTAAAATAGATTCTACGAATCTACAACATTTAAGAGGCAAGTGCTTGCTCTACAACATTTAAGAGGCAAGTGCTTGCTCTACAACATTTAAGAGGCAAGTGCTTGCTCTCAAGGTGGTTTCTATTTTCAATCATTACAACATCAATTATTATGATTTTTTTATATCAAATTTATTATACACTAACCTATTTATTATTTATTTCATCTTTATTACTTTCTTGTTTTTATTAATCTCTTGTATTTAGTCACTTTCCATGTTAAAATTAAAATCACTATAATAAAGATGTTTAATGAGTATACAGCATAATAATTGCACTCTATTTTCAAATGTCACAATATCTAATAAAATATTTTTATCTTATATTCTATGGTAAATACTATTAAATTTTATTTTAAATAAGCACTAAAGTATATAGCAAAAGTTATCAAATTGCATCATAGTTGTTATTAAATTATATTACATTTTACTAAATTATACTACCAAATTATACGGCAAGAGTTATAAATATTTTTGTTAATTATTTTAGATTGCATAAATTCATGTTAAAACTGTCTAAGATCATAAAATATTGGTTTTAATTAATGTTCTCCAAGAGATTGACGACGTGTGCGCTCTACCATCCCAAACCCTTGTGGTATAAAGTGATTAAGTTCATTTTCAATGTTCTCCATCGTCGGTTCTATAACAATGATAAAAAAAGATAAATTCATAAAAAGATTATATCTCTTGACTGATTGACCAGCGCAATGGAGAATTTTTAAGACCTTCGTAAAAAATGGACCCTTGTACTTATAGTAAATTATACTGTATTAGGCAACATGTCATCCCACATGGGACGTCATTCCAAACCCATTTCTTAATGAAGGAGCTGCAATAACAAATCGTTTTAAAATAATAAATTAATTAATTAAAAAAGTAAGAATAATAAGAACATTTTTTAAATATAAAAAATAATAGTAATTCTCAGCCGACCATGTGGATGATCGAACAAGGTCTGTAATATATAGAGCAAAGCACGTTGCCAGCCCCATGTGCTGCTGTTTCTCATTTCGTCGCTAATCTTTAATCAAAACATCTCCAGAACTGATCACTCGATCGCATCTTTAGGAAGCAATCTCACCAAAAGGAATTAAAGATCTCAATTCTTTTCATGTCCTTCAAAAAAGAAGCTTATCTGACTCGATCGATACTTTCTTCTTCTTATTCTTCTTTTTTTTTTTTCAGGGAAATTAAAGCTCCTCTTGAGTCTTGTCTTGTCCCACAAATGACCCCTTTAATATCTCAAGGCACGCTTCTAAAGCATGTCCAAGCTCTCATAACTCTTCCTTATAAGTATAGTCCAAAGTTGGATCACACAAGCATCCAAACTTGCAGTTCGTAACTTGTGATAGTTGTAGGCCAGCAACACCAGGAAAGAATGATCAAGTTGAGATCAAAGAGGCTCTTCAAGAGAAGTTCCAAGGTGAATCGCGGCGGCGGCGGCGGCAGCAGCAGCGATATCCAATGGGAGGTGCGGCCTGGGGGAATGCTGGTTCAGAAGAGGGAATGTGGAGAGGGAGGTGATGAAGTAATCACAGTGAGAATATCCACTGGATTTAATTCTCATTACATCTCCATCGAAGCCACTGCAACGTTTTGTAAGTCCCTTCGTGCATGGTTCATGTTTCATAAATACCACTTTTGATGCACTAATTAAATTCACGATGCCATGCAGGGGAGATGAAGATGGCAGCGTCCATTGTGATAGGATTAGAGCCGAGGGAGCAGAGGCTTCTGTTCAAGGGAAAGGAGAGAGAGGATGACGAGCATCTTCACATGGTGGGAGTCAGGGACAAGGACAAGGTGCTGCTTTTAGAGGATCCTGCAATTAAAGAGATGAAATTGACAGCCATGGCAGGGAGCCGAGTGATGAGCAGCCCTTGTCGCACCATTATCCAAGTGTAAGTTAATTTTACATAGAGATCAATGGACCCATCTTGTCAAGGGCCAATTAGTTGTAACTACAGAGTTCAAGCAGGATTTTGGTCATCTCCGTGTCTTTATTGCTGACAAAACTGAGAAGACAAGTAGTTGGCTATTGGTCCGGTGGTGAATTAACACTGTAAAGCTGTTGTAGAATTGCTCCACAGTCGCATTTCCGAATGGTTTAAGTTTGGAATGAAAACTTTGTGTCACTTCTGTTTCATGTGATCGAGGCATCAAATCCTGCGATTAGAGATAATGAAGCTGGTAGCATGATCATATATATAAGAGTGACAATGATGGGGAAATATTGTTTATTTGGGAGGAGCTCAGTGTTACCAAACCAGACTGTTGATTCACAGCTATGTTATGAGAAAATTAAACATGAACTACGAGAGAATTTGCATATTTTCAATTTCCATCATGTATTATAATCCAATTAACCGATTTTTAATATTTTTGTATTCTTAGATTGTCAATTTTATAGGGACTACTATATTTTATTTAATTTACTTTTCGAATAATTAAATTTAAACAAAATTTATCATTTCAATAGCAATGTTATAAATGAAAAAAATAATGATATGTTAAAAAAAACAATATACCAATTGAGAACAGTTCAAAAGAATATCTTGAAGTAATAATATTGAGAAATTATGTGTAAAAATGAATAAATAATTTTAAGTGAGATTTTTAAAATTTATTAGTACTTATATTTATAATTTACATTGAGAAACTATTTTAAAAAGTAATTTTAAGACTTTTTTTTTCTATTGAGAAATTAATTTATGGTTGGTACAAAAAGAACCTAAAGGTAACCTAAAAAAAAGTATAGTCCATCCATCTTATGCTTTTTATTCACAACAAAAGAAACTAATTTCTAGGAAAAAATGCATTAAGAATTTATTGAGCAATTAATGATAATCGCAAAGTTTAATTACCATAGATTGCCCCTATTTCTATGTCTATAAAGTTTCTAAATTATAAACGCACATAAATAAAACTTTGGCCAAAAACGTTGTACATTCATATCACCTAGTCCCAAAAAATTGCTTAGCACTCTCCAATGCTAGGTTGCATTTCAGCATGCAAATTTGCAATCAAATAATTGTTTAGTTAAAGGCTCACCACGCAGTGCTAGGTGATAGAAAGTTGGCCATTTTGGGATGTCTAGGCCCTTGGAATTGAGCAAATTTGAAAAGGAACACAACAGAACTCTGCAAAAGGGAAAAATCTAAAGGTCTAATTACTAAGCAGTGTTGCCACAGCCTACAGGTTAGAATCATATCCCCTGATTCTGAACGGTGCCTTCTGGTACGTGGAACCACGCAAGCCCTCGTTGACTGCATTGCCTCGATTCTGGAATAGGAACTATAGGTCCAAGAAATATGCGCCATAAATCGAGTATTATAGTTACAAGCATCGCCGCGCCCAGTGCATCCACAGCCACCCTTGGAAGGTCCCATGGCTGACCATCTTTCTCATCTACCCTGAGAAGGATTAAGAGGTTTGAGTCTTTGTTACGAGCAAACATAGTGCATAACATTCTACGCTACAATAGAGACGGTAATTGTCGTGTAAGGAAATAATCTTCAGCAATATTAATTCACAGTAAAGAAAATGAAAAAGGCTGAGAGATTTGAATAGAATCCTTAGCGTTCTATGCAGCAATGGTATTAGATGTATGGAAACATTCTTGTTTATTGATCCTAGCTCCAAAGGAAATTCATATTGAGAGTTTCTGCCTTCTTAAGCTTCTTACCTCACAAACATTGGGAAGCTCACTAAGAAATAAATCGCATAGAATAATGCTCCCACTTTGTACATGGATTCCCGATCAACGAACTCATAGTAGGGGAACTGCAAAACATGTAGATTATATACAAAAGTCATCAGGTCACAAGTGTACTGCAAATGAATGAAATCAAATAAATGCCATCACCAAACTGACAAAATTTATAACCTTTATATTGGTAGGAGAAAGTATATATCTATTATATATATTGGTAGGAGCAACAATGTATTGAACCGTTCAGGTTTGTTGGAACACTTGGTTTTCATATTATGAACCCTACTAAGCTCTTTACTTCAATGAAACCATATAAAGCAATAAACTCTGAATACAGTGCTCGTAATGAATCAACCCAACACCAGATAGGCTTGGATTAACATGTCTTATGGTTGTGTTCATTCTGGAATTTGTAAGTTTATATCATAGACATTTTAAGATCCCATAAGATGAATTCATGTCAGTAGCTATTTATAAATAACTAGCATATGGAAGGACTTTTCCTTAAAGGGAACTTGTAGAATCTAACAATCATCTTTCTTCCTCTACCCCCTACTCTCATGATTCTCTCACTTCCTTTCCTGTTTTCCCCGCCAGCTTTTTAAGTTACTGCATATGCCATTAATGGTAGAAATATGTAGTATCAAGATAGTCTGTCCAGATAAAGGATCATATGGCCTCAAAAGGTTGTAACACACATAACGCTCTACAAAAGTTTGAACCCTCCATATATCATTTGCTTTTGTCCAGATATATAGAGCATTTTCACATGAATGAATTATTTACAGTGTTTAGGCATTTGTTTTAGGCAAAAATAAATAAATAAATAAATAAAGTCTAAAGTTTAGGTTTGTTACCAGAGTTTCATATAATTTCATTGAACTTCTCTTTCATATAATTAAGCCTCAGAAGATTATATTTCTTTGAATATGTTTCCTTAGTTGTTTTTATAGATTATTATTATATGTAATAGTGAGAAATCGTCAAAGATAGATGACACAAGTTACCACATACATTTGCAATAGCTAAAGTCTCCAGATAAGCAATAAAATAAGAAAGAGCTAAAATCCAAGCAGCTTCACTGGCTAGTTGAATTGACTGCGGTAAATCCTTGAGGAAATGGCGCAGTCTCCGAAGTGTGATATTTGATGCCATGTGGTAAAACAGGAAACAAGAATGAGTGAGAAGGAAAGTAGTATGTGGGACCTGCAACATCAGAATAATTTGTCATACCAGACAGGATAACCAATTTAAGACCAAAATCTTCAGATAAAGCTAATTGACAACGATGCATCAGCGATCATATATGACAGAATCTAAAATTAACGTTATCAGAAATAGAGAATGATAGAAAAATGAAATGTAACGTCGATAATGAATATATGTCAAAGATTTATTTTAATTTCCTTATACATGCCGCAAATAATTGCAATTATCACACTGAATACTTGATATCATGGTAAAATCCTAAACAAAATACCAATGCCAGTATACATTAACTACACCAATAATCCTTTAAATCTAATATCTCCAGCACTCCCCCTCAAAAGCTGAAGTATCTGATTTCCAGTTTAACCAGTTGAACCAGCCTGTTCGATTCAGTTTTAAAAGACTACTTTTCAGAAGATTGTTACACTAAATAGGATCAGTATGGTAACAAGAGATGTGTGCTAGCTAAGGAGACCATCAGCATATCATCTTTAGTCACACAGACAAACAGAACGTCAAATTTATCAGTAATATAGTTGATATAAAAACTAAGGTGATTGATATTGTACAATATATCAACTATTTCCTTTTTCTTGACCATACCAAGATAGCATCAGGAGAGAGGCTAAAAGAAATTCAACTAGCTTTTGAACATCAAACATGTATGAAGCCTCCCTGCTACACTTTCAGTGAATCTAAGCATAAAGACCAAATATCTTGCATAAGAGTTTTAATTTATATTCAGTCAAACATCAATTATTTTCTATCTAAAGGAATGTTGGTCCACCTCAATGCTCAGAAGAACACTAAAAAATGGAAGATTGAAGCTCACAAGGAAGAATCAAGAAGTGTAGCAAAAACATTAATTTGGTCGCAATTTCACATCCAAAATTTTTAAAGACATCTATAAGAGCACTATCTTTTCATCAAAAATGAAGAAAGATGCAAACTGTAAAGGGCGCCTGAAAATACACAGATTGATTTTTAGTCGTGAGGCTGCAATTTGAAGATGGTTTACAGTAAAAAAGGAATTTCAACACCTGCTTTGTCAACTATGGAGAGAAATTGAATCTATTTTCAGCTCAAGACTTTGTCAATGGCCACTTAAAAGACAATATAACAAAGGAAGCAGATTGATGTAAGGAAAAATGAGTAAAAAAATTAGCATCATTTGTCTGTTCGCTTACATTGTTCATTCTCCATGAAGGAAAAGTGTATGATGCTCCAAGTACTGTGAAGAAATAGTGAGTCCAGAAGTAGTTCCCAACATAACTAAAAATCGCAATCCACAGATTTGCCTGAAGCAAACAAATCATCAAATCTTACATGGCGTCATTTTAGGAAAGAAAAAAAAATTATAGCATAGTGTTCAATAAAGCTGAACTTTTTAAGAACAAAGCTATAAACCGGTGCATCTTTGACAAAGTAATGCAGAGAATAAAGCAAAATTTATCATGTGATTTTTGTAGTGACACCTATAAAAAGTATTGTATGTTTTGGTTTATACCTACATAAATGAGTAATAAATACTTGCTAGGAATCAATAAAAGTAAGATTACCTTCACCCAGTACCGATCTTTCCAGCATTTGCCACTGTCTGCCTGTAAGAAAGAGCAGGAGAAATCTTCACCGAGTTATATATAACTTTGATTTCACTTTTCAGCATCAAACACTCAATTAATTGTAGGTAGAGAGTGGATGTTAGTGCAGTTGCAAAGAAGTAATTGAGGTATAATTTTATATGAAACAGCTAGTCTTATCCTCATGTAGCTTAGTACTGATTTCCTGAATTCCTTTCACTCATGAATCAATACAGAAAAAAAGCATATTGTATTGTATTTCTAGCAATTTTCCTCTATTGCTAGTTTGTCTTTTCATCCTTTGCATTTACAGTTGAAAGGAAGTGATACAAAAAGAGGCTATTGGCATATAAAGCATTTTAAACTTTGGAAGAAAAATATATCAATGTAAAAAGGTATTATATATTCATACAAGACAAAACGTTCCAATTAAGCAAAGGGAAAATTATATTATTTTTTTATTTAATAGAAAGAATATCTGGTGACAACTCTTTTGTTTCCAAAAGATGCTAGGCGTCACCACAAAGGCAGTCCATTAATTATTTAATTATCCATCAAATCTTACCCTGTATGTAGAATGCCTAAAAATAATCTGTGCAGCAGCTGGACCACTGCTAGTCTATGGATGTCAATTTGAGAGAGACACTAATAAATACATTGCCTGATTGTTCTACATGAGCAAAAAAAAAAAAAAATCAGAATCCAAATCCTGATTGATCTACGTAAGGAATAAAAAAATAAATAAAATCAGTATTCAAATCCTGATCATCTTGTGTTGCAGACATTTGTCACCCAACATTATATAGCATTAGTTGTGTTTCCAGTTTAGTTACACAGCTGAAATAACCAACATATAGTACGAACTTGAATCTAAAAAATTTTGGAACTTGAAGAGTAAGTTGCAAAATTAACATTCTGTTACATCTGTTAGGGTCATGCTTGCTCAATCACATTTAGTGTGCAGATAACACATAAATAAACTTGTGGTCAAATAACATTGCAAATCAAATAAATTTAGTAAGGGCAGCTCGAAGAAAGAATAGCAGCACAGAGAACCAGATAAGCTATGTACTCAAAATAGTAACATCATCAACTAGTTTGAGTTCGAGGTATGGACCTTCCCCACGATCAGAAGTGGTATCAAGAAAGCTGGAGTAGCAGAAATCAGTCCAAGAATCAGATACTCCAATTCAGTGAATCTCTGTCATCAATCTCCATCTTATTAAAATTTCTCAAGATTTTTCACCATTAAAATAACATCAAGTTCCGTGAAGTCTGTATTTAAAATAAAATACTTCCATATCGTACAAATTATGTATAGGCCATTTAGTTCTTCACACTTTAAGAGATATGTAAATTAGCTGACGGCCTTTTATCACCGACCTCATGTTCGCCATATGAAATATTAAACGATCTATATACTACGGCAGTAGGGAGGAAAAAGCAATTGTAAATGGAAAATTTTGATAATCTCTGAGGAGATAAGGAAACCATTTCTAATTTATGAAACAACCTAATATATTAAAATCCATAAACCACACAAAAAATAGAAGTTGAAAGCCATGATTCAAATGAAAAGAGGAAAACCGTTGGGATATAATCCCAAATCAGTCCTTGAAAAACGGATGCAAAAAACATAATCGAAGGAAGGGCGATATAGCGAGGAGGAAACCACCACGAATAGGAATTAACAAGCAAGTTCGGACCTCGTAAAGCTTATACGGGACGATGATCCCGAGGCAAAGGGTGAGCCAGAAGGGGGTGTAGAGCAAAAAAAAGGCTTCCGCCCATCTCTTGCTTGGATTCGAAGCCAACCACAAGCTCTCAGAGGTCACGAATCTCATTCCTCCGGCGAGCCTGCATTACCGGCGGCGGAAACCATGAGAACCATCGCCGCCCTAAACACGAGCTACGGAACAGCAACGCGTGGTACGCTTACCTAGATCTCCGCCGTCCGTCCGTCCGTCTGTCCGATCGCCGGGTAAGGGAGCGCCACCGCAGGAGGCTGAGATGGGAACACCGGGCACGGACACGTAGAACTGAAAGAAGAACTCGACTAAAAGAACACCGGGCGCTCTCACCTCTTGTAGCTTTTCTTTAAGGATTTAGAAAGGGATAAGGTAACTTTAAATAAGAAAATTTTGAATAAAGAAAGCATTAATTGAAATAAAAGTTAATCGAAAGGGACCTTGCCAGGGATTCGCGCCTTCAACGAATACGACAAGCATGCTCTCTGGACGCGGGACCTTGCCTCGTCAGCATGCCCCATTTCTGGATTTATTTAATCATATAATATTATATTATATTATATGAAGTCGACACCACCATCGCACATGCTCTATTTTCACTCCAGCTTAATTTTGCAAAAATTAATAACGTCCCATTTATTCATAATTTCATGCCGCCTACCGCATCAGTGCATTGCGTATATAATTCATATGTAAATACTACATGTATTTTTATTATTTGCTATTCCATCTTTTAAAATTTAAAGATTAAATTATATTACTCACTTAATTAGATGATATATAATAAATATCCTAATGGATATTCATAAATGAATTGTATAGAAAATCATTAGTAAATATTTATGAATATCTTCGTTATTCATTATCCAATTGCTTGTGTATTATAATTTAATTTTTAAATTCAATAAAATTAGATGGTAAAAAATAAAGTTGCTTAGTATACAATACTGGCTGTTACGATTTTACTGGATTCCAACTGATTTTGACGGTGATCATAGCGCTAACATTCTCTAAAGATTTAAGGGTTAATTATAGTGTAGATGATGATTGATGATAAATTACAGTAAAATTAATAATCAAATAACAAAGACAATGACGAAGCACGCAAGCACGCACGAAGCCGACCCTCACCCGTATCAATAATTAGTAATTAAATTATTGGTAGAGTCAGTCAGACAGACAAAATAATGGATCATCATCGAGCATCCTGTTTGTCGCAGTTAATTTTATTCGGGGTGGTTGATGGACACTGCATAAGAGATAAGACACTAAACGCTCAGAATTATAAATGAATGAAATATGTAGACATAGCGCATTGTACGCTGACACAAATGGCCCGAGTGCGGACGAACATTATAAGATTAAGTTGATTATACCAATGAGTTGAACTCACTGTTATGTTAAAAAAAAAAAAAAGGGATTTTAAATTTTAAAGTGAATTCGTGCTTATTTGCTTTTAAAGTACT
>JBAMHZ010427347.1:0-11095 GCA_037177395.1 Alpinia galanga | reverse complement strand
AGCAAACGTCAAAGGACTCTAAAATTGTCTGGCAAAGCCCATTGGATGTGTAAGTTAGTGAGTAAAGAGAATGAAAGTGAAAGTCTACGAGAGAGAGAGCATCCGACCATGTAAATGGTGGGCATACTTCATATTTATAAGTGTGAGAGGGAGAGAAACATGCATAGGCCATGAGCCTCTTTAATTCTCATTGCCTCTCTTAATGTTAGACATTAGATTTTTACTGGTCATTAACTCCAGAAATGATAAATCATGGATCATGTCGTCTATTGTGGCTAATAATTGGGTGTGCAGTAATGGATGTCTAGAAAAGACCTATGGCTTACTGAAAGGGAGAGCTCAAGGAGCTCGAAGTACTGTAGAGAGCTTGAAAAATCTAAATAACTCAAGGGAAAGATTGGGGAACTTAGAATAGAGAGCTCAACATAGCTGATAACATTTACCGTCTAATCTCCCAAAGGGCCAACCTGCCAATCTAACTTGGGGTCTTGAAATATGTGATATGTCAGTGTAGAATGAAACCATTTAGGCATAGCCTGCCGACCTGAGGTGAAATCACTACTAGGAGTATCAATACGTGTGCTTGCGAGTAAGACCGCTATATTAACATAAATTCAGAATAAGCTAGGACAATGTTCAATGTGGTTGGTTCCAAATGCCTCTTCAAGAAGGCAACTTGTGCAGGCTATATATTTCCCAAATATCGGATGTAATGATATGCACAAGCATGTGAGTCACTTGGCTCTTCTTTGCATGAGAAGATGAAGAAATGGCATTCTGTTGATCTTGCAGCTCTAATTTATGATGAAGAAAGTTGGTCTATGTGAATCTTTTGGCCTATTATTTGGTTAACACAAATCTTGCAAACTGCACCTTGTACTCTGGATTTCTAGAGGATCGTAATTATGGTGTCTGTGACTACTAGATGAAGTCATATATTTGACCTTTTGTTTTATTATATTGCTTATGAACATCTGCATACACATAATCTACCAACAAGGATGTTGCGAAACATTAAAATAAAAAAAAATACACAAGTTACTTCAGTGTACTTGATACATTGCAAACATGAACCTTGTCATGGAAATATACATTATGCTAGAATATGAAGTATTCTACTACATAGCTCAAGAAACAGATCCCCCAGTGAGAATCAATCTCATCAATGTAGCTTCATGCTTCCATACAATTCAATCCTCTTTACAGTCAACTGCTGTTTCCAATGATGTCGCCGTAGGTGCTCTTTACTCTTTCAATCAAAGCTTCTCTGAATATATTGTCGCCAAGAATCTCATTGAGTCTTTTAAGGTTGAACATTGTTTAATTCTACTTAGTTTCTGATAATGACTGATTTCTTAAGCTAAAATGATAATTGCAATCAGTCGCATGTAAAGGAGATAGCAATCACTGACATTCAATTTTTCAATTAAATTCCTAATTGTCATAGTAATAAGAATGGCCAGTACAATGACAACAAATCAGATAAATGAGACAAATTTGTACAGTTAATCTTTGAAGAGGAATAATGATGAAAGCATGAGAATCAGCAGCTGCGAAGGTTCCATCTTTTTCTTTTCTTTCAAATAAAAGGAAAAAAAAAGTTGATCTGGTGGAATAAGTATCAAAAGTTCAATAAAGCTGTCAATAGATTCATGGTTATCAAATCTTTTTTTTCCTAAACTAGCTTTCTTTAATCATCTTCTAACTTGAAGGTGATTATATGATATCACGGATCTGATTTGTTTTAATTAAATGTTGTGTGTCTAATTTGGATTGTTAATTTGTGGATAGACCAAATTTAAGGGGCTGATTTGTGGATAATTGGGCTCCTAATTGAAAATTGATGCGTTTTTATTTGGGTTAGTTGAAATTGATGTTGGGCCCGAATTGATGACTCGTGGTTGAATCAACCTAACTTAACCAAATCAAATCAAAGGTACCCCTATTTTTTAAATGGTTGGCTTGGTTGTTTAACTGTAATACCCCCAACTTATTGAACGGCCAAAATCCAACTCTATTATACACCACCTCGATCTTCCTCTCTCTTGAAGTCATCATGCCTTAGTCTTGACCTCACAATCACTACCTCTTGGCAATCTCTTTAATGTGCATCCATCTCTAGTGACAGCGTAGCTAGTGGCGGTTACAATGAGCATGTATGACTTCTATGTGGTTTTGACGTGTAGGATACCACTATTGATCATCTAAGCCCTCCCTTCATCGATCATCAATGCTCCTCTCATTGATCACAGTAGGAACATCGTAGATATTGTTTAGAGTAGTCTAGTATTACACTTTCTTTGTCCAATATAGTGGTGACATCTAACAATATCATATCTTGTCAAGACAATTGCCTTTTGTCTGTGGAAGGGACAAAAAATTTCTCTAACGATGGATTTGCTCCTACCAAATCTTTTTTATGCTAACAAGAGATCACTTTAATGAAAACAACTCTTTATCTACTGGTCTTTCTCCTTAATTTTACTCTCTAATGGGTAATTTTCTCTTGCCTACTTGTTGGATGGTAGCTTAGTGGGTTGAGCTTATTTTGATATTCCCCTTGTTGTAGGAAGTGATTATTCCTCCACAGTGAGTAAAATATCAACTGATAACTTGTGCCCTATGACTAGTTGAGTAGTGAACAATATCTATAAAGGTAGACATGTACCTCTTCCGTTTCTTTGGAAGTCCCCAAGTGTATTTGATAGAGTTGAATCATGATAGACGCCTTTGTTTAGAGTGATGAAAATGTATCTCTTCTAGTGTGGGTAGGATTTTTACCTTTAATTCTTGAATAATGGTTTTTTCAGTATTGAAACTAAAGATCTATTTGTCATCTCTATGTTCATGTCACTACCCTCATTTTGCAAAGAGGTATTTTGAATAAAAGTATGATGTAATTGGTGGAAGTCAAGCTTGAAGCAAGAGGATGATGTAATTGGTGGAAGTTGAGCTTGAAGCAAGAGTATGATCAGTAGTTGGTTTCCCCTCTAAAGAGAGTATCTTGATGTGTAGAAATGGTGATATGTGAATTGTGAGTTCAGATGTTTGGATGATGATGCTAAAATTTGACTTGTTTGTGTTAGTTGTGACATCTAGTCCTATGAGTTTGAATTATCTATATTGAGATTCACATTGCGATAAAAAGAACATGTTATATAGTGGGTGAAATAATTAGTTTTTAAGTATCATTGTTTCTTTTAAAGAATTATCAACTCTAGTAAAATTACAGTTTTCATATGAAGATAATTGAAAAAGAGTCAAGGTTTAGGGTAAGTTGTTGGGTTGGTGTTCGATGTTAAATAACTCGAAATTTCTTCTGATTCTTCTGTGTATAATATGATTTCCTTGTTGACCTTATATTGCTTATTGTGATTCATATTATGATTAGTAATCCATGATACCACCTTTATTTTTGTTACATCTTACTCGTAGACATGATTTACTTATAACAAGGAGATAATTGTGTAGAATGTTACAAAAATCATTTTAAGATAAGATTTGAACTCTCATTAAGATTTTCATCCAGTTGCCTTGCATGTTATTACATTACTAATTTTGGCAATAAATCAGCTCCTATGATGTACAAGATAGATTATAGGATTCATGATTTTGACATATAGTTGTGCCGTGGTGTCTAGTTCATTGGCCTATACTTACACTTGATCAATAGAAATCCAATTCACTTTTCTTGCTCCATCAATTTGAGATGATAGGGAAAACTCCTTGATCTGAGATAGTAGCACATGGATAAAACTCCCTTGATCAAAGGCAGGAGAATAAAGGAAGTGAATATGTACTGACCGTGATTGGTTGACGCGCCTATAGGGCCTTATAGATGGCATTAGTTGTGTTGCATGCATAAATGAATTGTTATTATTGGAGGGCCAAAATGATGGTAGCATCTATATGCAATCTTGTAGATGAAATCTTTATTTTATTTTATTAGTTGACCGTATGTGTACAAATTATAGTTGTTGTTGGCTATGTGAATTCATGATAAGTAAAGAATTTCAGTTGTTAAATTTGATGAATATACATACACGATTGCTTATTGTATCCCAGTGGCATTTCATACACACCTTTTCTTTTGTTAGTTGATTATGCATAAACCTTTATGAATTCTTGTTACCTTCAGATAAATTACTTCTTTTACTATTATGTTTATGATCAACAATGGTAGAAAAGTATTTTTTGTAGGGTTTATACACATATTGCCAATGTCACTTATTAGATTGACTTTAGGCGAGACATGACAAATTGGCACAAGAGCTTAAGATTAGGATGTGTCTCATAATGAGGAGCTTGTAGAGCCATATGAGTATATCCCCTGCATCTTCAAGTACTCAAGATGTGAGATGGTGCTTGGATTTTTTTCCTTGCTTTGTGTTGAATTTGTTGGTTAATGATTGAGTGTTGATCAATCTCATAACTGTTAATTCAGTCTTACAATTATTTGATTTGAGTTAATATATTGTCATACAATATTGTGGGTCATTGCCTTGGTCACGTAAGGTCATAAAACCTTCTATGATGTCATCTTGCAATAAAAGGTGATAACGCTCACCCGCCGATTGCCCTTTCAGACCAGCTCTATAGCACCTGGAGAAGGGTAAATCACGATGATCGAGCGGCCTCTTAGGTAGGAGGGCATTAACCCCAAGTGGCATGCACTCCAGGAGAATCAATTCTTACCCATTGCAGCAATTCTACCACCCAACTCGGCTACGCCTGTGGGGGCATTGGCATACGGTGAGGCATTGGCCAACTTGTTTAAGGGCATTTTGTGGTGTTTGTGATCTAGTTAATATTATGTATAATAGTAACGATGTCTTGATCTTGTAAAGTCGACCAAGGTCCTTTTCTACAACTACTAACCTAAAGTTGGGTATACTTGATGGGTAACTAGGAGGGGGGAAGAGGAGGATAGAAAAAACACATAATTGTATACAAGTGACATGATTTGTACCATATTATTATTTTATCCCTCATGCTCTCCTCCCCTCCTTCCTTTCTACCAAGTAAACTAGCCTAAATGTATGCCATATTGAAGCCAGAGACAATACTTCATGTTTCTATGGATGCATAGTTAAGGTGAAAGTTGAGATCAAGTTTGAACTAATTGTTGCTTGTAGAGTGATGTAGATCTGTTGATCATAGATTGACAATGGATCTATTAATAATGGTGACCCAGTGGGTGATTTTTTTTAGCTATAAATCTTTATATGATTGGTGTTTATTGTGCCATGTGTTTGTCCTGTGAGTAGTTTCTGGATCATGCATGTTCTGCTTTGATCTTTTTGTTGGGAGGATGATTTATGCTCGTGTCTCAATGATATATGATGTTTGAGTAGTGAAATAAACTGTTAAAACATTCAGGACATATGATGTGCATGTATAGTTGCTGACCGGTGATTTAAGAATTGACTTGTTGATTGTTGGTTGTTTGATATGAAACCAGTGAGATTTGGATCCATGGTTTATCAATAGATGAATAAGTTTAATCAATTATGTTGATTAAATCAATAATTACGTTATCTGTTTTGATATCAAGTACTGGAGAGTGAATTCAAATCACCATGGTTAAATCACCGCCAAGATTGTTATAACATACCAAATAAAGGAAACGTAAATCAAAATTGATAACCCCAGCATGGTGATTTGATCAGCCCTAATTCAGAATTGCCATTGTCATCATATCACCTAGAGCAAATGTTGCCAACATCTTATTTGTTTTTCCTTTGGCCTTGTTTCTAATGCTGATAGATCTTTCCAAACATTTCATGGTCAAACCTTGCTAGTTGAGTTGATCTATTTAAAAAAACTTCCAAGCTCCAGAATGAAATTTTATTATATACTCCTATATGAAAGGAAAGTAAGATAAATTGGTCGATAGTGCTTGGTTTAGTTTATAAGTATTATTGCAAAAGCAGTAAATAGGGACCAAAAGAAGATAGATAAAATCTCCAAGTCATTTATAAAGATTTACTGAATGATTGTAAAGGAATTAGATTTGTGGAGATCTTAAGTTTTAACAATTAGGCCAAGGTTTTCTCCCATATTATTATAAAGATAATGTGCTTCAGGAAAAGTGAGTAAAGAACAAGTTTTTCAAACTATGAGCATACCTGTCAGGCTTGTAGATCAGATTGTTATATACGAACCACTGCATGAATGAATTGAAAATATTAAACAATAAGACTTAGAAAGAATCTCTTTTAATTAATGTCATGAAAAAACATATTGGAACTAAAGTCTACATATCAAAATAGACAAACTAAGCATAAATGTGCCTGTTCCAGAAACTGATAGGAAGAAACACTCAAGCCATGAGCAGTTCCATTGAGCTGCTACATGTGCCTTTTTCAAGAGTAAAATTTGTCAAAGTACAAGAAATGGATTGGTTACTCCCCATATAGCCAATTATTCCTATTAGTCAAAATAGTTGAATATACTGGAGCCTAATTGAAAGCTATAATTTTAGGATAAGTGCAGAAATAGATGAATCTGTTCTTGCCTAACTAGTCAAATAAAAATACACAAAGTAAGATTCATAATCTCAGATTCTATACATTCATTTTGTATTCTGACACATACTCCTCAATAAGCTCTGTTGTTAACATATATGGATAAATATCTCACCTATAGAACTTGCATAATTACTAATAGACTGCACTTTTACTTCTGATGTGGATCAATACCTTTGAGGGAAAAAAAAACCTAATTATTACAGTGCTATATATCAAAGACCATACCCCTGTGTAACCAATTCCGATAAGTTCAAGAACACTTGGAATTAGAGGCAGCTTATCAATTGCCTGCATAGATTTAGACACATGAAAGAACACATAAGAAAAATGGAAAATGCACCTTTGATAACCATTTGTTTGCATCATAAAAAAAAACAACCATATCTGCAACTCACAACTAACTTGACTACTTCCAAATTTTTGTGTTTTGCACTGGTCTGCCATTGCTTACCGAGATGATGCCGGTGGAACTCCATAGAGCTATAATTCCAGCAAATGCAAGGGAAGCCACAGCATACTTATCGTCAAGTTTTTTCCACTGTTCAAAAGTATCAGCTGAAGTCTTATACAAAATCCAGTTCACATAATGATCCATTTGATTTCAAAGAAACGCAAGATGAAGACATAATTGATACCGCTTCCTTCACAGTTGCCACAATTTCAGGAAGCTCACTCGAGACTTGAGCAGGTGTTTCTCCAGTGGCCTTTGTAACGACACTCCCTGAAGCTGTTCGGCCTAAATTCCGACCTATGAAGGTAAAATTTAGTAAAATCCAAGAAACTTTCCATCTTTAGAAATGCTCACACGTGTCGTATCAAGAAAGTTATATCTACCTAACCTCGATTTACTGGACATTGCTCTAACAGGCAAATCACCAAACAGATGAAGGTGTAAAATGCAGTGTAAGAGTCAAGTTTTCACTGGGAAGTCCAAAATGAACTGAAACAGGAGCGCATACTTACTACAACAGGAAGCATTCTTCGGCGACATGATCGGCAGCACCGGTAGGCGGATGGAGCGCGGCCCGAGCTGGCCGCGGGTGGCGGTGGCGCTGGCATCGAGCAGAGCCCAGGAGGTTAGACAGCAGGGGGCGCTGCTGGCAGCCATGGATCGGCACAAGATCGTCAACTCTGATTGATCACGATTCGATTTCTCCAGTTTGGGCCATGTTTAAAGAATTTGAGAGCGGAAGCGGAGTGCTGATTTGGATACGGAGATATCGAAGAGCTCGATACTCGCCTCGCATTGGCAGTCCAATGGGAGAATATCTTTAGGTGGCTTGGTATTGGACGGGAGACTTGAACTGAGCCACCTGATCCTGCCACGTGGTTTATCTCTGGATTTGTCTGTTCCGGAATGTCTTGTCAAATCGGTATCATAAATTAATAAAATGATTGGATAGTTGGGAAAAGTAACGTTATGTGTCAAATTATTATTAAAAAGTAGAGGTTGAGAAAAAATATTAATCTGGATTTGAATAAACTACATTTGTTAAAGAAAAAAAAAAAAACGTCCATGACCAACGCTGCTACGGTGAGGCGTTCGGTTCTTGCTGCCAACGCCCAGCACATGTAATACGAAGATGCACGTATAGATGCGAAAGGAAGTTTAATAATTTTTAAAAATATTTTTAGATTTTTAAATATTTAGCACAATAGAAAAATCTTGATAAAAAAAAAGATCAAATTTTTTTATTAATAGATTTTTTAAAAAAATATATATTTTTCATTTAAAAAGATTAAAAGTTATTTTCTTTACTCATCAATAAATACTTTATATCCTTGTTCATCTTTGTTCGTATAAATAAGTTGATCTGTCTAATTACTGTGTAGCAATAAAGTGTCCAAATTACTTTTCATTCTTTGGCCTACGATGCAGCAACAACAGAGTATTCAGATTACTTTTTAGACACCTTTGATTGGATTTTTAATTAAATTTCTAGTTAAAATGGACCTTAGGACGATGGATTGTTGAGTCACTCACCGTTGCAATTTCTGATTTATTTTGACGATCGATAAATTTTTTTTATAAAATTAGATCAGTCTTCTAGATTAGTCAGGCCAAAGATATAAATATTTGGTGCTAGCTAAAATAAAAAATATATATATATAAGCTGACTACTTTTGGAAACTTATCAATTTTCATACCTTAATTTGGCCAAACAAGTTGAGCTAAGAAGTTCAGTTACTTTGGTTGAATTTATCTTATACCAATCAAACTTGTTAGTTCAAGTAAGTTGATTAAATTGAATCATTCATGCAGTAGTTGCCTAAGTGATCCAAACAGATGAGTTGGTATGGGAGGATTGATCAGGATGATCAATTTGGGCAAATTAGGTGAATCGATCGAGCTGTGTGAATCAGTCAATTGGACAACTCAGTCCATTCAATTTAGGTAGATCAAGCAAGATAGGTAATTTAATTGAATTGATCAAACTATAAGTTGGGGGACAATTTAACCGAGGGGGTAGACTATTAGTTGGATCAATAGGATCAATTGAGTCTTTGGAACAATAGTACAATGGCAGAGCGCCCAGCAAAATTTTAAGGTATCTTTGATTTGATCCCTAATCACAGTGAATTTATGAGTTTTTTCTCTTGAAAATGAGATTGGACTTTAGGATGTTAGGCTATTGGACCTCCCACTACTTGCACTTTCCAATTTCCCCTTATGGCAGATAGAAAATTTCCTTAGGATCAAGCCCATCGCTCCTAGGATTAGTCGTGTCAAATATCTAAATATCTAATACTAGCTAAAAAATCAATTGAATTCATCATTTTTATTATTCTAGTCAGTTATAATTGAACTAATTGATTTAGTATGATTTATTAGAATGATTAATTAAGCTGATTAATTTGTTAGTATAGTCAAATTAAGGGACAACAGTCAAGTGCTCCAAGAGATTGAGGGCAGCCGAGTGATTTGAGCGAGAAGTGGAGAATCAAATTGATCATGTGGTTTATGTTGATGTAATCAAGATTAACTAAATTTAAGTTGAGTTTGAGTTGAATTTTAATATTTGAATAATATATGATTGAGTTTATACAATATATAATCAAGAAATACTTTTCAAGAGGAAGATTGTTAGTCAAAAGTGACCAATCTTGATTGATTATAGTTAAAAGTGTTGAAGATGAATATTATTGGTGCAATTGATAACTGTGAGTCCTATTGTGGTTTTAAATTCAATTTAATTATCGAATCTCCTCTATACTAATGTAGCATAGAAAAGATTCGAATCATCTCTCACAAGAAATATAACCGGAATGATATTCTTAATATCAAATGTTATTGCTTTAGATTTTTCTATTGTAATTAAGGGTTTTGGAGTTCGGATTCTAAGACTAAAATATGAAAAGCATCCTAATCTAATCTAAGCTATGATTGCAATGGAATTAATGGAAACATAAAACAAAGCATTCAAACAAAAGAAAAAGCATTCAATGCAACCTAAAGCATTGCAAGAACTTAAATATCTTAAATAGAAATTTAAACAAACACATTAAGTGCAATAAATAAAGTAACATAAATGTAAGGGAAATTAAGATAAACACATTATAAGTGCAAATGAAAGGTAAGCACTAAGTAAAGTAAAGAAGTCTCTCCCTCCGACAAGATAGATGATGTGGATCACTGATGGTGGATAAAGTGGATCTAGCTAGGAACCCCTAAACTTGTAGCGGAGTTGTTCGTCGTGCCTAGAACCCTAAAACTTGCAAACAAAAATTGGATGATGACGATGTAAAGCCTGGAACCTTGAAGCTCGTGGATGATGCTTTTCTCACCAAGGAAGAGGATCCTCATCCTTAAGATGTCCATGCTAGAGATCACCGAAGGGACCCCTCTAGTGATGGTGGATGGTAACATGACCACAAGAGCAAAAGCTCTCTCACCTCCTTAGATGCTGACGGAGATAGAGATCATGGGAGGGACCCCCTCCAGTGATGATATGGCTTGGATGGAGCCTCTCCTGCTGGGGAGAGATGGTGGAGGCATGGCTAGGGTAAAAGAAGGAGATCCCCTTGCAATGAAACCCTTGGATAACTTTTATACCTGCTCCAGTTGCCACTAACCACAACCATGGTAGGCATCATGGCCTTGCCGTAGTGGCCTTTGTGATTAGTAAAACTCTTTAACCATCTGAGGTGCTGATGGAGATAGAGATCACTAGAGGCCCCTCCAGTGATGATATGGTTTGGATGGAGCCTCTCCCAACCGGGAGAGGTGATGGAGGCATGGATAGGGTAGAAGAAGGAGAGCCCCTTGCAATGAAACTCTTAAAGAACTTTTAAACTTGCTCCAGCTACCATGAACCACGACCATGGTAGGCACCATGACCTCGTCGTGGTGGCCTCTGTGATGAGTTCTAGGTCATGGAAGCAAGAACCATGATCGTGGAATGGTCTATATCTTGGTTGTGGTTCTTGTTGTGGTGCACTTCCTTTGTTTTCTTTGACTCCATAGCTCAGAACACTGTTGGGACGTGTTGAAGGCACGGTTGGATTGTGTTTCCTTGCTGAATAAGATCTAAAACTCCTCAATCTACTCCTTAAATGCCCTATAA
>JBAMHZ010427337.1:0-11096 GCA_037177395.1 Alpinia galanga | reverse complement strand
AGATTCTCTATTAGGCTTAGTTGTAGCCATAGGATTGGTCAAAACAATATGTGCTTAGGGGACCAGTCGAGGTGGCACCTCGACTGGTGAAGTGTTTAAGTTGGATAGATACAAGGTGTACTTAATCAGCACCTCAACTAGAGTGTTCAAGTTGGACAAATGCAAGGTGTACTCGACCAGTACCTCGACTAGGGTATCAGTCGAGGTGGCACCTCGACTGCACCTCGACCAGCACCTCAACTAGACTGACTACAAGAAAAAAGGTCATAGATAATGATTTTTATCTATTGTCTATGTGACTGAAAAAGCATTGTTAAAAGTACTGTCATTAAAAGTACTGTCAATGACAACAGAGAAAAAGCATTATCTTTTCTAGCAAAGACAACGCTTTTGCAATGGAAAAAAAGTGGTCTTTTTTCACAGAGATAGCGTTTTTGCAACAAATAAAAAGTGTTGTTCAAACTACAAAGACAATAGTTTTACAACGGATAAAAAGCATTGTTGTTAGAAAAGACAATGCTTTTACAATGGATTTAAAGCATTGTCCTTTAAGCAAAGACAGGTTTACAATAAATTAAAAGTGTTGTCTTTTTAGCATAGACAACCCCACATAGAAATGGATAATAAGCGTTGTCGTTTGAAATGAAATATCAATATTTATCAACAAATAAAAACCGTTATATTTTATCTACAAAACCATTGTCTATTATATTACACGATGAACTACTTAATTAAACCCTTATAAATAACACTAATTAAAATATCATTAAAGTACAACTAATCAATCTTCTTACAATTGAAACATAAATGTTGCATAATAGACAAATAATGAAAAACAAAAAGTTCAAAGTCATAATCCACAAACTTTGGATCCAAATTAAGTTTACAAAATTAAGCAAAAAAACCTACATACTAGACATGCATATTAGTTCCAACCTATCTTGCTTCTTGGATTGAATCTTTTTGGATTGCATCTTCTCGGATATATAAGTATCCTTGGCAAAACAAAAACTCCACTTTCAGTTTCTTTTCACATTCATCTGCGAGGAAGAAAATTATTATATTATAATTACAATGATCAATACAAATCTTACATATATTCCTAACAATTTATTCATAAGAACTGTAGTAAATGCACAAGAACAAAATTTATTTATTCATCAAAGCCCTGCATAACCATAAAAGGAACATATTGTAACTAATAGACAAATTTAGCATTGATGGTTCTTCATTATGTAATTTTTATTTAGCCATCCTATAGAGAGAATAGGTTCTCACAGGATCTTCAATATGTTGGATTGCACCTGCATATAAAAAATTGTGCATATTGTTTGTGCGTGTGTGTGTGTGTTCGTGTTGGCTATGTGGAACAAGCAACAAACTAAACAAAAGATTAGCTTTGAAAGAGAAATAATGATCATTGATTACAATTAAACATAATTGAGGATGGCAATCACAAATAGTACAAAAAAAACATGACAAATTGAAAGTAACAAAGTGTTAGACAAGATCAACTAGACAAGACCAAATGGTATTAAAAGATGGAACTCTCAATGAATCAAAAAACCTGTTACTATATTAAAAGGTTTCTTAAGATCAGAACATATAACTTTTTCAAGTATAAGTACGACATATAGATAAGGTCCAGCACATACCAATAACATAGCATTGAATGTTAATGCTAAATAAAGCGACAGTGGCTAATATTACAATCTACACAAAATAACTGTGTGCACTATACAGCACATGCCTCAAGATTTTCCAATCGAGGCAAACAATGATTAGTGGTTCAATTGCCTCGGATCGCAATCAGGTAGGATGCATGGAGAAATTCCAGTCGCTGAATTAATAATATAAATAGTTCTAGTAGGAGAACAATCTCAATTGCAAACAAAAGATCAAGCCCCAGCTTCCATCATATAATTAATTATAAGTTGCTATGATTATGACTAATGTCTAATGAGAAAAATCTGCATTTTGAGTAATATGTTTAAAGAATTATTAGATTGTGGATGGCTCTAGTGCGTGATAAGTGGCACCCAATGTAAGCAAGCAATAATGCATACAGTCACATTTTAATGGGAATGCCAACCCACTAGCTGCAAAAGGTGACAATGTTAGATAACGTATTAGGTCAAAAATTTGAACAGATTAACGTAAGCAATATAACATGCAAAAATTTCCATGTGATATACTGGCGGATGGATATCAAAGTAGGTGGACCAAATAGCAAATAGGTTGTTCAATTGCAAAAGAATAGGTTTCTCAAAGAAAAGACAACATCATCAGCATGCTAATTTATCAAATAGTTTCTCTGATAGAAATGCCATTTATTTCTTGCCAAATGAGCAATAAATATCTAGCAGATAATTTTTCACGTCTGCAAACAGGTGAAAGGTAACAACATTGAAACTTTGATTCTCCCTGCTTAGCTAAAAGGTTCAACTTGAAGTTCATGGAAATCTCTGATTATCATGTTAGTATATATTACACTGTCTATAGAAATTGTTTCTAAGTATAAATTAATCCAAGAGAATTCACTCGCGATCACCTTAATTAATTGGAAATGAAAGCCACCCTCATCTTCCAAACAGTATTTGCCACACAAATCCTAGGTTAACCACACTGACCATCATCAAAATTATGATAGTTTTTTTCATTGAGGTCACTGATGAAATGATCCTAGATTGTCTACCAGACCAATGGACACAAGGTTTTCCAGCATCAAAATCAATATTAAAACAAACACTTAAAAATAAGGTATTCAAATCGTACAGGTATTTTGTAAGGTGCCCTTTAGGCTAAAAGGAAAGTATGATAACACTGATGATAATGTACTTCACAGATAGAGTGTTAAAATGATTGAGAGTGTTAAAATGGATAGATAGAATAACTAGAAAAGATATTTTCTGAAAAAAAATTAGTATTTGAGAGCTATTAGATATAGCACCATTAAATGCTAAATGTGGCAGAAATATACGAGATGGTATGGGATTGTCCGAGGTGACCAACACACATCTATTTGAATGGAAGATGCAAGGGGGTAAAGGAAGACCAAAGAAAATATTAGTGGTTAGCCTTACATTAAGCTAAATAGAGGATAAAATTCATGACACCTACCTCCAATAGGTCATAGGTGAGATAAACATCACATACTGGTGATTAGTGATGATGATTAATAAATATTGAGAAAGATTTTACACTTCATCTTTTAGTTCCTTACCCACCATGATGCACCATCAGAAAAGAAAAAAATCATAGTCTTAAACGTTGACATGTGTACTTAATAGAGAAAAAGAGAATTTCCAACCACAGGAAACAACAATAATAATAATTCGACCAACATTCAACGGCCATCAAATCAAAAGTAAATGAATCCCGAAGAAAAGAGGTAAAAAAACGAAATGCAAAGTGCTTACAATAATGCGTCCTTCAATTCTCAAATCCTTCTGCTCAAAGAGCCATATCTGGATGCGAGCTTTCTGGAGACAAAACCAAAGTACCAGCAAAATAAGCAGTTCTGATAAAGAATGTTACGAGTAATCGAAACCAACTAAACAAAGAAAGTATGTATCTGATTCAAACTTACGCTTTGTAGGAACCTGAAAATTAGATTCTTCAGAAGGAAGCCCGACGCCAATCCAGGGTTAGGTCGAAAGGCGCCACAGAAAACAGTTAATAAGATGTGCAAAGACGGAAAGAGAAGCAGGGTTGGAAAGAAGAGATGATGGACAAGCATACGATCGGTTGTGTCATGATCCGCTGGACCTTCGTCGACGCCATTGCTGCTTCGGAGTTGGACCACGCTGCGTCGCTCCGCCTCCAATTTCCCAAATGCTCGACAAAAACCCTAGCTCGCGTTGCAAATGACGGGGAGCGCAAGTGGAGGAGAATATTTTAATTCAGTAACTGTCTTTTTTCCTTTAAAAAAAAAGGAAATTATAAATAAGCCGTTCGCAGGCCGGAAAGATATGGGCTTTAATCAGCGTTTTCTTCCGGGTCGCCCTCGGCCCGTCCAAGCGTAGAAGTGTAAATTTGTTATTTGTGGGGAATTATCCAATTTAGTCTCATTTTTTTTATAAAAAAAAACTAAAGATATAAAGATTTCTGACCGCTCAACTTCACAAGTAGAACTTTCATACTTTTTCTTGGCCTGAGGAATTTTCATACTTTAGCTGAATCATGGCCAATCAATAGTTTGTACAGTTTAATATATTTTTCTATGTTTAGCAGGTTGATCGTAAACATTTTGATGCTATTCAGGATTTTTGATCCCAAAGGAAAGAGGATGGATTCTTCTCCAAACAGTAATAGTAAAGGTCATCGATCTTCACTTTCTGTCAAAATTAATACAGATTAAAAAGCCGCCAGTGCCCCAGCTAACAGCCCTCTGATACCTAAGTCAGAGTTTATAGGTGGAGAGAAGAGCGAAGATAAGAAGATGTCTAAAAGAAGAAGATGAGTAGTAATAATCCTTACAGTGTTCGATCCTCCTTTTTCTTACCTCCCACGACCCTTTGTATGTATGAGACGAAGAGCACCTTCGATATTGTCACCAATGAGAGGAGGGCAAGTGGCAAGTGATGAAATGTCAGGCTGTTAGGGAGGGGTAGTCTATAGGAAAAATATACTACTTTTAGCCATCCGGAGTGCCTCAGAAGATGCCTTTCTATAGGAGTCTCATAGGAAATGTGTGCACTTGCTCCAAAAGGGAAGGATCCATTGCCTGGCAAAGGGGAGATTTATTTTTGTGTCAAACCGTTTGGAGCTTCATTTATTTTTTAATTAAGCATCTCTTTCCAACTGAGCTGTTAGGGTTCCTTCCGATCTATTCTCTTGGCCGAGCTAATCAGTGTTCAGTCTGCCTCTTCTTCTAGCCGAGTCATTCAACATCTACTTGGTTTATTCTTTTGGCCGAGTCACTTGACATCGATTCGATCCTTCCTCCTAATTAAACTGTTCGACATCTACTCAGTCTCTTCTCTTAATCAAGTTGTTTAGCATCTCTCTAGTTCAATCTTTTATACAGTTTTTATGACTTAGTTCCTTAATTCAATCCCGAGTCCCACCCTACTTTAACCTATGAGATCCAAAGGCATAATAATAAGTAGTATCAATGGCCAATCAATAGTTTGTAAAGTTTAATATATTTTTCTATGTATAGCAGGTTGATCGCAAACATTTTGATGATTAGTGAGATTTAGACATAGCAACTTGTCACCGTCCTTCTTCAATTCCAATATTCTATCGACAGTTAAAATGTCACTTCCTTCCAACACGGAAACATTCTTAATGATCATGTGTCGCAACTCTCCAATGCAGATTTATTTGATGTTTATTTGTTGAGCTTCACGTGCACTAGAAGCTTGCAAAATTCATGAAAAAGTGGTGAAAACCATACAAAATGGAGAGCCATCCTGGCTGCATGATCATTAAATGTAGGGGAAGCGCGTATGAGTAGCATCTTCTTCTCTGATATCAGAAAGATTGCATGTATCGGAATGATGTCTTCAAGATTCCTGACCAAATCTGCGGCCGAATGCAGAAGAATGATGCCGTATCTCGTACTTTAAAGTTTAGATTCCATATTGATTGCACAAAACCTTTATCTTGGACTGGAAAAGGAGTGATCGGAAGAGTTTATAGAAGCATGTCGGACTTGGCTGGCAATCTCCGGTAGAAATTGAAGGGAATAGAGGGCATCCGGCTCCGGAAGAGGGGGTGGCGGAGTAGGAACATCCCGGAGAGCACCACCACCACCTGGAATGGCGTCACGTAGAGAATCACGGCAATGGCGAGGGAGAGCAGGATGAAGATGGTGGTGGCGCGAGAGTCTCGCCAACTGAGCAGCGCCTGCGCCCTCTCGGCCTGCGTCGCCATGTTGCCGACGATGGTCTGCACCTTCCCCGACAAGTTCCGCATCCGGTCGTACCGGTTTCGCACAACGTCGGCGGACCTCGACGACGGGAACGTGTCGGCCTCCTCATCGAGCTCGTCCGGATTTGCCATCTCCGCATGTGACAGCCTTGTGTCAATGTGCGGCGGCTTTCGAGGCCGGAACCGATAGTTCCAAGCGCCTACCAGGAAGAGGTAGAGGAACACGGTGGACAGGATCAGCTCCGGGTAGAAGACCAGGATGACGAACACGATGTGCACCAACATGGTCGTCACTGGGTTCCTCCAGATCCGCACAGCGTGGAACCACCGGCCAGCTGCCGTCACGCCGTAGAGCAGCGACATGATGCGGTAGAAGTTGGCCTTGCTTCGCCGGAGGCTGAACATGTGCGAGTCCACGTCAAACATGTACTCCACCACCTCCCGCCGCAGCGGCGGCTCCGCGCGGCCGAGCCGTGAGGCTGTGATGATCATTGCCTGGTGCCTGAGGTGGTCCATCATCCGCATTGAGATCGGCTGGACGTAGTGCATCTTCGGCAACAGCGGCTTGCCGTAGAGGGACAGCATGTTCACCCACGAGGTGCAGGTGAACCTGACGGCTAAATGCAGCTCCCCTGTTTTCTTCAGGCCGGAGGTGTGCAGCATCAGCAGGGGATAGAAATTGGTGTACACGCGGCTGGTCTCCAGCGTTGAGACACGAATGCGAACCTTACCGATCTTCTGGTCCTTGACGTCCTCCTTGTGGCCTCTCCAATGGCAGTTGTCGAAGACGCCGATGGTGACCACCGTGCAGGGATCGAAAACCTCCCAGGTGTACTGCTCGTGCCACTGCGGCGCGAGGCTGTTAAGGATCGTCCGCGTGCGGACCCATTTGGGTCCGTACCTAGCCACGCAGTAGGCATCGGTGGCCCTTCGATCCTTGGCCTTCATCGGCATGAGGTTGCGCGCCCGGAGGATGCCGAGATCGAACACCCCAATGCTCTGCTTCGGCCGTAGCACCTTGGATGCCGGCTGGAAGTCGCTACTGCACTGCGTTGACTCGTCAAGCACGTGGTAGCCCATCTCGAGGTAGAGATGCAGGTGGATCTTGCTGGAAAACTTGTGCTGCTCCTTCTTGCTCTCGCCAGCGGCCTCCTTGACGGAGACCGTCGGTTTAGCGAGGCTGAACCATCGAGGCTTCACAGCCTTGTGATGATGCTCCATCCGCTGATACTCGGCGGACAGTGGCAGCACCAGCAGGCCTAGTGGCTCGTCCCGATTCGCTGCCACCCGGTCCTCTACCGTCAGCACGAGTGGCTCGTCGAAGGGCTCCGACGCAACAAAGAGGAGCTCGTCGTTCCAAACGGGATTAACCGTGCCGGCGACTCCGCGAGTGCGCAAGATTTGTTGGCCTAGTTGCGCCTTAAGCCACACGTGGACCGGGGGCCGTTTTCTGTCGTGGGGCACGAGGTCCTGCGCCCCGACGGCGATAACCCGGAGATAGACGAGCCTGGGAGAGAAGTATACCTTGGAACGGGTGTTGGCTAGGCCTTCGAGGCCCACGTCATGGGCGTTGGAGTGCCATGCATTGGGGAAAGCCTCGTCGGCCTGCGTCCCCATCCACACCGAGAGCATGAGCTCGCCACGGTGAATTTTTTCCCCCTTCTTGTCCTCCGGCTTGTACCACTGCGGCGCCAGGGGGCTGTCGGGGGGAACGCGCAGGGGCACCTCCTCCAGGTCGAAGATGAGTCGACCCACGAAGTCATCCTTCACGAGGTCCTTGTCCTTGACGACCACCTCGAGGACGTTCGACTGGAGATTGTGCTGGGAGAAGGCGAAGATCTCGTGCCACACGGGGTTGGAGTTCTTGTCCAGGTACCGCGTTCTGGCCCTGTAGTTGCCGAGCTTGAGCTCCACGTAGGGATCGAGGGAGCCGGTGATGTCCATGGTGGGGAGGTCCCGAGCCTTCACCACGTTCACGTACAGGTATCGCATTTGCTCCACCAGGTCATAGGTGGAGGCGATCTTCTCGCCGGCGGCGCCGAGGATTGCACTGCGAAACCCGGGAAGGCTTGCCATGGGCGGTGGAGTCTCCACGAGGTCGTACTGACTGCCAGGGCGGACGGGAGGAGGCCGGAGTTGGATACGGGGCTGCTGAGGCGCAAACGGCTCCTCCGCAGCCCGTGCCTGGGATTGGGACATGCTGATGAACGACGGTGACCCGTACATCGCCTGATTCACCTGGGTGATATCGTAAGTCAATCCTCCATCTGAAACGGCGGCGGCGTTGCTGGCATCACCGATTCCGAAAGAGTAGAACGCCTGAGGCGGCGGCTCCTCCGGAGCGAACGACGAAGAGTCCTTCGTCGTCGTCTCTCTGTTCTCTACTGAAACTTCCTCGGCGGGGACGAAAGGACCAGCGAGCGGCACGTCAGCCGAGAGCCGGACCTCCTCGGCGGAATCCGGCATTGCGTAGACACGGAGTCCGATATCGCCGCGGACGTTGGAGAAAAGGCCGCGCTTATCGAGGGGAAACCGCTGGAGCACGGCGTAGCCGGCGGACAGCGGTATGGAGGCCCCGGATATGCGGACGCGACCAAGGAAGTTGCGGTGGTGCCCACCACCACCACCACGGCCGTGACCGCTTCTTCCCTCGGCGCGGCTCCTCTGATCGTGGTACACCAACACCTGAATCGTCTTGTCGGCGAGCTGTGCGGCGTCGAACACGTTGAAGACGAAAGTCTCATTCCACATCGGGCTGAGGTCCTTGAACTTGGTCTGCGTGCGGTGGCGTTGCCCGTCGAACTCCACCTCCACAAATGGGTTCGCAGAGCCGAGGCCATCCTTCGGCATCAATTCCACTGCGTCCACAACATCCACCACCACCTTCATCCCTGTTTTGCTTTGTTCTTCCCTCAGATTGCACTACTATTGCCAACGTCGATGCTCGTGATCGATCGTCACAGAGCAAAAAAAAAAGAAGAAAAGAGTTGGCGGAAGCAGCGAGGTGAATGGGAGGAGGAAGAACGGAAATCGGAAAGTGGAGTGGGGATGGATAATGGATTGGAGATGAATGTCATTCCGAAGGCCGTTGGTGACTGACTACATGCAGTATTTCTTCGGTTGCAATCCAAGTAATGGAAGCGTCCACTTTAAGAGCTATCATCCAACCAAGCATATACTGAGCTTTTATTTTAAAAAAAAATATTGAACTGTTTAGTGGCTTCCTTCAACTGAGAGAGATAATATGACATGAGTAAGTCGATTTAGAGTTGCCATCTATTTAGAAATTGATCTTTATTCATTTAAAAATTACTTTTATGTATTTATCAATATACTGAGTTTTTATTAATTAAATCTCTAAAGTTCTTTGAATCGATGGCTTCCATCATTGAGCTTCAATTATACCGTAGCCACATATGTGAAGATAATATAATCTCTGATCAGAAACCTGGACCGTAGAAAAAGGATTGCCCTTTGGAGACGATAACAACAGCGGCAGGACAAGAGATTAGACAGTGGGTGGTTCATGGAGTTTTGGAGGAAGGGAAAGCTGGTCAATGAAATATCGATTGATTGCTGCACACAAACACGAATTGGAAGGGAAGATAGCAACAAGTCATGACTACACGAATAGAATTATTATTGATTCTGACTGCTATAGAGTGTCTTATTGGATATCCGATTGGACTGGAGAAACAAGATGGGCTGAGCTTTCCCTTCTAAGCTCGTCTATAATTCGAAGTTTTATTCCCCATTTTTCACGTAAAAACCCAACACGATTGTTTCGTCCGGCTGGGGGATGACGTTGTTTCCAGGGGAGCGGAGCGCCAGAGAAGTTTAAAGATACTTTGAAGGGAGAAGAGTTCACATTCTCCGGAGAATCCTATTAAAATAATATGATGTTGAGGGTGCTAGAATTATGCCGGCGGAATCCCTTCCGAAATTTAAGTCAATCTGTGAAGAATAGAAAGAATGATTAAATGAGTCGAGTTGAGAGAGAGTCCCTCTTTTGTGATTACTCCCTTCTTTATATAGCAATAGCGGAAAGAGAGACTTGATAAAGTGACTCTTCTAAAAGGGCGTGGAGACTCATCTTCAGTATGGTAGAGATGTGACATCGTATAAGTTACCGTAGGTATGATCTCATTATGAGGGAGACGACGTGACCCTTATTAATACGGAGATGTGACATATTTGGCCGAGCTGAGATATATCCGAGTTGAGATATGACCGAGCCGAGATATATGATCGAGGTATATGGCCGAAACACCTAACATGGAGTATATGACTAAGCTGAGGTATATGGCCGAGGTATATGGCCGAACTGAGGTATATGATCGAGATATATGGTCGAGCCGAGGTATATGGCTGAGATATATGGCCGAAACACCTAACATAGAGTAGATGACTAAGCTAAGGTATATGGTCGAGCCAAGATATATGACCGAGATATATGGCCGAGCCGAGGTACATGGCCGAGCCAAGGTATATGGCCGAGATATCTAACATGGAGAATATGACTAAGCTGACGTATACGGCCGAGGTATATTTCTAATGGACTTGAATGTTTTTGTATTCCCTTTGACCAAGCTTATCCTTGGGTTTCACCTCAGTTAGACTTTTGACTTGATCTTGCCATATGACATATGATAAGGGATATTTTCCCTACATCATAGGTATCCCCCGCTAGTCTAATCAAAGGAGGCTAAGTCCGACTGACTAGACTTGTATCAGATATAAAAAATGTAGAGTTGACCTTCGTTACTGAGGTGGAAATACTGACGGAAAGATAATAACTTTGAAAGTCGTCTTACTTTGAGACTAAGGAAATAATATAATACGCCTTAGCCGAGCTAAGGGAATATGCACCGAACTGGCGACTTGGAATATAATATAATACACTTTAGCCGAGCTAGGGGAATGTGCACTGAACTGACGACTTTGCTGATGGATGTCTTAGCTGAGGTAAGGGAATGTGCACCGAACTGACGACTTTGCTGATGGACATCTTAGCCGAGCTAAGGGAATATGAGTCAAACTAGCGAATTTGTTGATGGACGCCTTAGCCGAGCTAAGGGAATGTGCGTCGAACTGGCGACTTTGCTGATGGATGCCTTAGCCGAGCTAAGAGAATGTGCGTCGTACAAGCGACTTTGCTGATGGACGCCTTAGCCGAGCTAAGGGATTGTGCGTCGAACTGGCAATTTTGCTTATGGACG
>JBAMHZ010427326.1:0-11096 GCA_037177395.1 Alpinia galanga | reverse complement strand
CACCGGAGAGAGGAAAAGAAACGGCATCGCAATTTATTGATTCTCGAACTAGCTTCGTTTGACCTCCTTTAAGATTTTTTTTTTTTGGTTTCCGATTGATTTATATTTTTATTTTAAAAAATGTAAATAATTCAAGGTTTTTAATATTATTTGTTTTTAGTTCATGATTTTTCTTTTTTTTTTAAAAAAAAAATTAATTAAATAACAAACTGGGTCTATAAGTCAGCTAAATTATTAGCCGTGGTTAGATGTTCAAACTTCGATCGGTTAATTTTAAAAGTAAACGATCTTGACCTAATGGGCAATTATCAAAATGTTAAAACTTGTTTTTTTTTATAGCCTCTAAAAATTAATATACCTATGAGTATGGTTTGTAAAGTTATTTCTATTTTTTTAAACATCCTAACATTTCAGAAAAATTTTGCTGCATTATAAACATTAAACATGTAAATGTGCCATTTATAAAAAAAGAAAATAAGAAAAGATTCAACTTTTTAGGTCACGTACACTTTTAGAAGCAGCTTTTAAAATTGTTTAAAAGAAAATTTGTGACTTAACTTTGTTTTTTTCTTGAGAAAATCTTGGCTATTTGAATAAACATCAAACAATTTTTTCACAACAGTTCTCTTTCCAAATCCTAAATTCTCTATATCTTCCTTGTTCCTAATAAAGACCATCATTTCTATCCAGATTAAAAGACAATTTATTTTGCTATAATAAAGAATCATATTAAACATTTTTTTTTCTTTCACTGCAACATGTTTCTATACAACTATGTCATATAGGAAAGAGTATTATTATGACATTCACCACTTCATGCCCTTCTCATTTTTGTGAACTGAACCAAGAATCAAAGAATGTTAGACTATGAAACACCGAACACCAGAGACAAGAACCTAATGGCAAGAATGCTGATGCACATCTTGATCCTATCAACTTCACTACGACAATCCTAAACATCTATGTGATTGAAACATTTTTCTCCTTTTTTTATATTCTTTTTTATTTATTTTTTTACAATCCGACAGGCAGAATGGGAAAAAATAATGAGAAAGAATGAATTTACAGTATTTCACGATCAATGGATATCAACCACTAGAATGGCGCGGCGAAAACCCTTAAGCCTTACTCTAAAAATTGGAAGGCTGGGTTTTGGAGGAGCTCCTCAGCTAGTTTGACCTCTGAGAAATCTTTTGCACGTAAAGAAGTAGACAAGTCATCAATTGAGAATGGAATGCTGTACCCAAGATACAAAAAGGATGTCAAGTTACTATGAATGATATAACTATTACGTTCGAGTCCTTTTCTATGCAAAGTTACTTCTCTTACCTAGAGATGTCATCTAACAAGAAGGAGCTGCTTTCTGCGCCATTAGAATCTTCCGTCATAAGTGCCCGCATGTTTGAAAGAACCTTGAAAATTGCATCAAAGAATAAACACTTGTGAGCCATTATCTAACAATAA
Organism: Alpinia galanga; assembly: GCA_037177395.1. Classification (NCBI taxonomy): domain Eukaryota; kingdom Viridiplantae; phylum Streptophyta; class Magnoliopsida; order Zingiberales; family Zingiberaceae; genus Alpinia; species Alpinia galanga. The sequence continues at coordinate 9,632 of JBAMHZ010427326.1, read as the reverse complement.
CTAGAAAATATAATTTCCACAGAAAATTACTCTGGTAGTAGAGATTAGTCTGTTTCAGTAGTTTTTTCCTTAAAAAAATTATCAATAACTGTTTCGATCCAATTACACAAGGCACATTGAGAACCTAGTCTGAAAGCCAATGGTCTATGATAGAAAACAAGAGGCACTTTAAAGGATGAGTTACTAAGAATTGAATACCTCTGAAGAGACAGTCTTTGTGTCGTACTTGTCATCCCAGTACTGTGTGCAGATTCTATAAAGTTGCTGCACATTAAGAACCTGTATGAGAAAGAAAATGTTGCCATTAGCAATACCGTGATACAACTCAACCATTTCCATTGGTGCCAACCAAAAGAGCATCACCAATCAAATGTTCTACAGGATAATAACACAAATCCCTTTTGTCTTACCGGGCACAGATCTTGAGCTATCTCATCATAGGAAATCCTAGACTTCTGGAATATGACCTGAATATAATATAAAAACACAAACATGAGAATGATAATGATTTTTCCTTGCTCGTACAATATTAAAGAACTAGTATTGGTCTCTTGGGCCTTGCTTATATCAAATTGGAATTGATATCATTAATGCTTCAGAATGCTCTAATCTCAACCAGAAGATATACGTGTTAGTTTTGCACTATATTGGGATCAGCAGTCCCAACTATAACCCTATTTTAGGGTTTTGGATGATTTTTAGCATGGTGACAGATGGGACAACATTGGAGCAGCAAATTTCTCACTGATGGAGCGTTTTGGGTTTAGAAGATGCTGAAGGGGTGTGTTTGAAGGCTAGCTATAGGAGACCTAAACACTTGTATAAAAGATTTTTTTTTTTTTCTGAAGGAGGTTGTTTTTAATGTCTAGGAATTGCTACAAGTGAGGTTTTCCACTTTCATTATCATTGTTGAGAGAGAGCAGGAAGGATAATGTGATCCCTTGTACAAGGTGTGGACAATAATTTGTTATTTTATTGTGCTTTTACGCTCATATGATAGACTTGAATTCTCTCCGTTGAAGTAGCCTTATGCTGAACCATGCTAAATTACTCTTCTCTATCTATGTTTGCTTGTGTTGTTCTACCAAGGAAAACCAAAGATTCCACCACTTGAGCTTACAATGGAAGGTTTTTCTGCATTATAGAGACACTAGATTTAGATCTACAAGTGCATGATTTGAGGTGGTGAGTTCTAACAAATGTGAGAGGGATCTCTAACCCCATCTAGGGGGTACCAAACACACTTGGGATCCCAGCAATAAGCTTATAGACCTATTAAAATCCAAAGTAACATTGTGGAAGAGAAGCGATGGAATCAAGAGTAACAAAATCAAATTGTTATTAGCTACCCAAGCACGTTCACATTATGACTACTAAATATCCATATTGAATTCAGTACTCTTCAAGTGTTTAGCTTAACTTTTTAGTTTAGATGCAGAATTCTTCTGCATCTCGTACCAGATAATGTTGCAAGCCATTTTCATGATTCCAGATAGGTTAATTATTGTATATAACCATTTTTGTTGTTGTCGGAATTTCAGCACAAAAATTATTATTACCTTTTCATTTGAATACATTAACCTTTTTCTAGAGCTAACATATGGCTTTTTTCATTGAACACGCATGCAATGTCAATAAAGTGGGACTTCTACCAATTATTAAATGTTGCAGCGCTCCAAGAAAACTAATAAAAGAAAAGGATAATTGATCAAGAGCTATTCTTATTTATCAAACTGGAATTTGGATCATGCAGAGTTCAGACAATGCTATCTGAGATAGAAACTCTACCATTAGCTACCTTTACCACAACAATTTACTACCAAACTTACAGAGTTATTATGATAATGGAATATGAATAACTTCAGAATGATGCAGCTTAATCATACAATAGTCAGTGGCCTTTAGGATGGAAAATGTAATAGTGAGAAACTTCTGAGATCAGATGCGGAGGCATCCCTACCCTGTGTTTACTAGTAAACATCCAGAAGCTTTCATCATTCTGTATCAGCAGTCTTTCTACTTTAGCTCAACTTTGCAGTTGAGAAGCAGATTATTCTATTATATACTGCTACATAGTCAATATGTCTTCTTGAGAACACAAAAGGTCCAGAAATCTACTATACTAGCCAATACTGACAAAGCAATAAAGTTCACATTTAAGTATCACATCATATATAGAGTAGCATAGTAACTAAGGACATGGACAATATCATAAATAGGTTGAGGAAGATTCATATGGACATGGAATCATAAAAAAACAACAAATAAACATCAAACTTAGGGTCAAGACTAGAAGAGGCAAATCTAGACATGCATTAAGTCGTTGCCTCTAACTCCTCCCACAGTGATTTACCAAAACAGCAAACAAAGCAAAAGAACTTGTGTTTTCTGGCAAAAATGTGATGATTAGCAGAAAAACGCTCTTAACAAAACCAAAATTTCAAGAAATTACTATGTAGCATCTTCCATGATGTAAGAGGTTAAATTGTCTTGAAGGAAAATATGCTCTATTTAAAACCAAGATTACATAATCAATATTCGAATTCAGTATAAAAAGTTAAACTAGGGTAAAAATTCCTTGGGAAGAGTCATAGCAATATCATATATAATAGTGCACCAGATGATACAAGAAATTACATACCAAGAAACCAACAGCCTGTCTTATGTGCTTTAGCTCATCCCAGGATGATCCAGCATACTACAATTAGCAAAACTTCAGATGGATCATCAGAATACAGTAGACAACTCTTTCCATATATATTACCTCAGATTTTGCTTTTGCGCACCACAATTCTAACTCAGCTAAACCAGATTTAACATACTCTCCATTGTTGAAGGAACAACATTCGCGGCGAAGAAGCAAACTGCCACAAGAAAGCAGTTACATATTGTGTTTATAGTAAATAAGAGATTTAACAACAATTAGTTACCTGTTAAATAATTGTACATTTATGTATGAAAAAATCTGCAAAATAATCTTCTGAATGAGAATAGAAGGAACCTGAAAAGAACTGGTTCAACCTTAAGTTTCAATCAAAAAATTAAGAGTATTGTACCACATGAGAAAAAATAACTTACATAGTTTTCTTGCAACGTCTTGAGAAGGTCATCCAAACACTCAACAATGGTCTTCCAGTGGTTACTTTGTCCTTGGTTTCCAAATGAACGCCCAGAGCCACGCAACATACTTGACCTTGTTGTTCGTGGAGCCTAATTGTAAAAATCAAGAAACATCGGCCATGATTCAACCAATAGATGCAGAGAGATCAAGAAAAAAATAGTGACCCTTTGCTAGAATTCTATAGCTTATTAGCCACACCTAGGCATCATCAGATCCAATACCAATGAGGAAGAAGGACGGGCAGAACTTATAATACACCAGAAACATAATAATATCAACAATAAAATTGACAAAAATATTAAAATTATGTGAGGAAGAACATCTGAAATGTCAAAATATTTATAGTCTGCTTGTTTCATGGAATGGATTTTATAGGGATAATTTTTTTCCAGGGAATGGAAAAGACCTGAAATAGGATAGGAATATGTATTCTTTAGTTTGGTTCACAGAACAGATTCGATGGTTCACGAATTGATTTTACCATATTTGTAATATTTAAGCAGTGGAGAGATTTGTTGGTCATCAATTGCTATTTCAACATCAACAGCCAAAACATTTATATAATAACATCTCAGTCTGGATTTCATTAGCGTGGTAAATGTTAGAGGCTACAACTACAGCCACTCAAGATCTGGTTCTGTCTATCTTGGTCTACATACACTACATTTGGTCCACACAACAGAATAAATAAGAAATGGAATAGTATTCATAGGGAATTGAATGATTCATGGTGGATAACAATTTTAACATATCAGAATAAGTATTCCTGAGTTTGGTATAAGGGAGCCAAGAAGGATTGAGTAGGAATAACAATTCGGTAAGAATTGGTACTCAATTCCAGGTTCAATTTGCAACTAAATGCAGGAATAACTATTCCGTTAGAAGTCAGAAAAGGAATAGCTATTCCTGAAAATCAAATGTGCAGTTACTAGAATAGGAACTTAATTTCCAGCAATTAGAATATATTTCACAACAAGATGCATAATACCTGTATACACAACGAAAGCAAAGAAGACAAATCCTTTTTCACATTGTCTCGAATCATTCCATACATCTTCTCCACATAAGCTGTTAGCTGCTGCTTGAAAAGCAAGGCAGGATATTTTACTTCAACTTGGCGCACAACATCCAGGCCATCCACAGCAAGGTTGGTAAAAGATGCTGATGAACGAAATGACTGGTGATGATGAATAGTGTAGACAGTTAGTTCTTATCCAACTAACTACCCAAAAGATAAAGAACACAACAAAGTCACATAATAAAACAGAGCATCAGAAAATATAGCAGTTGTAACATACTTGAGTCATTCTCCCAAATAATGATGTGGGGGCAGGAGGTTTTCGATGCAAATTAGCTCCAGCCACACCAGGAGGCTTAATGCTTTTTTGCAGCAAAAACAACAAACTCGAACCATTTGATAGCCAATAAGCAAGATGATCATTAGACTCTTCATTCTGTAAGACAAATTACACTAAATTGGCATAACACATAATGCAGACCAATGAACAAAAACCAATAGTTAAAACAAACATGTTAAAGATTTCATGCAAGTAGAACTACAAATCAGGAATAATCATTTAATTGTGACTATACAAGAAACTCATTAGATTTCACATCTTTCTTGGAAATTGACCGAATTGCCAAAAATCTAAATACATTCTGCATGATTTCAGAGTGAGAAGTGATCAAATCTAGAAAAAATAAGAGAATACATAGATCTAAAGAGAAAATGACACAAAATACCTAGAATATGTGATAACATTTATGAGGTAGCAACATTTATGAGGTAGAAATATAATTGGTATCAAATAACAAAGCAGAATATGAAAGAGGCAGCTACCCCACTGACATTAATTTTTTAAATATCGAGTTTGACTATCCATACTTCATATCAATGATCAATCATAAGATTGTAATATTAGTCCTCAGGCGCATTACAGGAAAAGAAATTGTAGTCAGATGTAGTACATGATTCACTGAAGGATTTGAGTTTGGACTAAACAAGATTATCAGCACCAACATATGAAAGACCCAACCTATTTGAGTAATGAATAAAAAGATTTGTTTCTGTTGTAAGATATTCAGCTGAACTTTAGACTATCTAATTCACAAAAAAGGATGTTCAGCCGAACTATAGACTATTTAATTCACGAAAAAGGTGAAAATTCAGGTGTCACCAAACCAGCACAAGAAATATGTAAATAACCAAGGGAAATTAAACACCAGCTGGAGCGAGCCAAAAAATTGAGATAAGTGATATATTTCCCAAGACATAGTGGACAATGGTAATGCATACTACAGATTAATATTGCCTTTAATGCATTGTCATTCTCCTTTGTACCTAATATTCAAAGTCGTTTGAAATGTTAGTTTTCCATTATTATCATTATTTTAACAGCAATTTTAGTGTTTGGTCAAACCAATAATAACCAGTAGTATCTGCCTGGCAACTGCATGGACAATAGTATTGTAATCGAGAAAATAAAACTGTATAAAAAGAACCCATACCGTGTTTGAGATATCTAAAAAGAACCTGTAAAAAGGGAATTATACAAATTAGAAAATAAAACTCTACAAACTCGTAGATTACCTCAATCGCAGACCCAATCATCTGGATGAGACGATCAAAAACACTAGTTCTTTCAGCTTCAAAGGATTTCCAGTGAAGAAGACATTTGTATATAGTTAATGCAGCTACTGGTTTTCCCTGACTAAACCCAACATTTCTGCTGACGCAACTAATTAGGGCACCAACATTCTCCTGTGAAGAAAGATAGTGCATAAAAGGAGTGAGAAGTGCAATAACAACTTAGATTTGTGGAATATAAAACACTCACAAGCTGTCTCTCAGCATGAAATTTGCTCAGCTTAGCATCGGCATGCTCATAGTCCTTAATACCTGGTGGGGCACTCTGAGGTTCCAACAGATGGATGGAGTTTAGTTAATGCTAAGCATTAATAGTGATATTGCAATCTGCACACAGATGAGATCCTTGAATATAATAAACACACTTTACCTTAGGATCTTCAACATGATGATGGCCATTCTCCAAATTCTGTCATTAAAGACAATAAGAATATAAGGGACAGATGAAAATAAGAATAGGTAAGAAATAGACCATAGTTACATAACAGATGACTACATGTTTGGTAGGAGTTGTTGGAATTGATGAATGCTCAGATATGGATTTCACTTGGGAATGCAATAAGGTCTGCTGTCGCAGAATCTGGTTCTCAGATTCCATGTTAGAAAGTTTCTCTTTGAGCCTGTCACCATATTGATGGGCATCAAACGAATCAAGAAACAAAACCAGAAAATGAGACAACATATATCAGTGCAATCATATAGTTTGTAAAAAGATACAGAAATGTATATTAGAAAGTTTTAAAAAAATTATAAAAACCTCTGCACTGAATTGTTCAACTGAATTATCTTAGTCTCAGCATCCATGGCTTTCTTCAGCCTTTCCTCACTGATTCTACTAGTCTCTTCAAACTTCTTCTCAGTTTCATTGATCTTTGTTTCTAGTGAGCTCACCAAAGCCTACAAAAATATGAATATGAAGAATACCTTGTATGATGTACTGATATTGACTAAATATGAAAGAAGAAAAGGAAGTGAATTTCAGAAAGAAAAAAAAAGACACTTGGAAGATAAATGCATTTCAAACACAGTTGGTATTCACAATACACTTGATGGAAACTGAAGAAAAAAATCTATGCATTCAAATTAGGGATAGAAGAGAAGCAAAATAAATCATTAATGTCAATCTAACCTTAAGCTTCTCATTCTCATCCCTAAGTTTATCCAACTGAATTGTGTCAACAACAGGAACCTCTTTAATGACAGGAGCTACTTCAGCAGCCTTTTTAGCAGCCTCACGTTCCGTAGTCAACAAAGAATTAGTTTCCTTGAATTGTTGTTGCATCTCTTGCAATGCAGCTTGCAATTTCACATTTTCCTGGTTCTTAGCTTCCTCAAGATCAGCCTACAACAAAGTTGGTAACTATTTCACGGTGCATGTGAGAGGAAGTTAAAGCAAGAGAAGTATCCATATTAAGAACATTGATAACTGACAGCAGTACAAGAAATTATCAATAATTAAGAGATGAAATGGAAGGAATGAATTAGGGGGAAATTTTACAGTTTCCCTTCTTGTTCTGTGATTTCACAGGACCATATCTTCTATGACACGTGCAAGTCTAATCTAATACCTAAAACTGAATCAACACACAGGTTGGCTTGTACAAGTCAATTTAAGTCATAGGATCACCCAAACCTATGGTTAAATATGAGTTTGACAACATCACTCAATTAAACAGACTCAACTCTATTTTAGGGAATTTGCACATGAGTTTGACTACATCTGCCAATCAAAACAGACTCAACTTTAATTTAAGAAATAAAATTTGCACAAAAAAATTGATAATAAAATATATAAAACAAACAAACATGATTTAGTTCAGGCAGAATTCAAAACTCCACCAGGTCCATCTCATGATTGAATTTTCTAAGAAATTAGTAATTGAATTTCCATAGAAAATGGTGACCAGAATTTCTTATTTGACTTTCAGATAGAAATTTAATCCTCAAAATTGTATCGATAAGGTCAATTTTACTATTGCATTATACAAATATGACTTAAAAATTCAATATGTGATTTTCAAACTATTTGTTTCAATTGCACCAAGTAACACACTGGATCAATTTTTCCAAAAAAGGTTTTCGGGTTTCTCTTTATGAAACCTAAAAAATTCAGATTGGAACAACAAACCAGCACCCACTCTCAACAATGAGTTGGGGATCTTGTTACCGAGATTGAAGTTACACAGATCAATCAATGGATAAGAATCCAACTCTTAAATATTGGTCATAAAGGACTATTTAAGTCAGGACCTCTAGTTATGCTTAAAATGACTTAAATATAGGTCACGGCATTGAGAAAAGGGTCTTCAAACATGCATTTAGCAAGTGCATCTACCCCCAAACTCTTAGGCTTTGTTTGGTTTGTGAAAATTTTATTTTCTTAATTTGCAGCTTTTTTTTTAAAAAGAAAACCATTAAAAATTAGAAAAAAATATTTACCACATTACTCACCTCTAATAAATTTAAATGTATAAAAAAAACAATGCAAAATATTATTTTCACATCGCTTTTGAGCTTTTAAATTTTGTGTTTGTAAGAAACAAAAAAACTGACAATTGAATTTTTTTTTTTCAAACAAAAAAGGCCTTAGAATGCTAGAAAGCATTATCAAAACATACCCCTTTCACATCTATGCAGTTATTCTAGTGGAGGTTGTGATACTTTTAGGATATTGTCTACCCTAAACACCAAAAGGCATGACAGATGAAATCTATTTTCTTCCAAAATAATGAGTATAGGAGCAGAACCATCAAAACAGGATTTGTTTAGCACAGAATCATCAAAACAGGATCCTTTTTTTTTTGGATAACCATATAGAAAATATGGTATCAAAGAAAGTTAGAAAAAACTAAAAGAGAGCAATGATGATTTTTTACTCGCATGCGCTTTTCCAATTGTAGACGCCATGTAAGTTCTTCAACTTCTTTTTCCAACTTATTTTTGGCAGCTTGAAGGGCACCGGTTTCTCTAGCCGCCTGGAAAGGGCAGAACAAATATAAAGCTGCATTCAATATGGAGTATCCTCGGCATAAACAACAGATAAATTAGATTGCTCGGTAGTTTATACTTTAAATTCTTTTACCAAAGTATATATGACAGAAATGGGGTATCAATTTAGAAGTTATGACAAAAAGTCATCTTCCATAATAATCGAAATTCCATATTAAAGTAGCTTAAATTTAAAGAAGAGATTGTTGCCCAGTCCTTAATCAAAATTCATACACTGAGAAGTTAAATCAGTGTAACTCAGGGTAATGATGTACAAAAGAAAGTTTAAAGAAAAACAAATTAAGTTACCATTTTAAGCTTCCGTAGCTCTCTTCTTGCAACCCTTCCTCTCCAAGCACATTGAATAGTTATCACAGCCTTCTTCATCCTTGAGTAATTCCAACGAGCCAAGAATTTGCGGCAATGACTCTGGAAAAATTAGTTGGCCTTGAGTATGTACCAGTTTACTGCTCTCAAACTAACAATACATGTCAGGCTAACAAAAATGCTATGGAACAAAAAAGATAAGATCATCCTGACCATTACAATCCAAATAGGTATTTTGAGTTAACTAGTGAAAGTTAGTTTTAGTGCAAGAGAGCTTCTAGATATTTGAACTCTTTAAAAGTTTGTTGATTTAAGTATTGCTAGTCAGTGTACACAAACTAGATGTGTGATATATAAATGCCTAAGAAGCAATCCTTAATGTACCTGAATAATAATAGCAGCTTTTGTCTGCCTCCTGAATTGAAGTTCCTCACGAGCAGTCATTCCCCTTAAGCCAGCTTGGATGGTAATAGTGGAAGATAATAACTCTTTGTAAGCTCTCCTTGCAAGATGCATTCGTAAAAATGTCTGAATACTAAGTGCCGCAAC
>JBAMHZ010427325.1:0-23043 GCA_037177395.1 Alpinia galanga | reverse complement strand
ATCTTGCTTCATGTTATGGGTGTTTTCTACAAACCCCATGATGGCTGTTGGCTCTATAATCACGGTAAGGGAATTGCTCCCTCACCCCATAGGGTCAGCCTGGCTCATACTGGCCTTAGAGCAAGATCACTGAGGAGCTTGACCGCCTTAAATATTAGCTGATCCTTTGTGTTATTTAGGCTTGTGTCCTTCACTGAGCAATCCTAAAATTAAAATTCATATTCGATTCAATTAATTACTGAGCCATTATCTAATGAACTTTGCCCTTTGAACTGCTCATGAGTGTTTGTCACGTTTACTTCCCAACAATTTTTTCACAATTTTAACTTTAGTTAGTCCATAATTTTCTAACTGTTGTAGCATGGTCCGACCACTGCTTTGATGCAGTAGTTGAGATAGCCTCTAATGAAGAAATTGTTACAAAGTCAAAATTGCACAGTAGCATCATTTACGCAATTATCTACCTATATCTGCACCTTTGTTAAAGAAGAATATGAATCCTGCATGGTCAGTGCTCAAGTTGTTTCATAAAGCTCAATAAGCTAATTAATCTCAAAATTTTCATGTTCTTGCTATTTCAGGGAAAGATCATAGGCGAACTCGTGTAGCTAATGCTTATTTCTCTCTCTTCATGGCACTGGGCAATATACTTGGTTTTGCTACTGGTTCTTTTAGTCGTTGGTATAGCTTACTTCCCTTCAACGTCACTTCAGCATGCAGCATAAATTGTGCCAACCTCAAATCTGCTTTTCTTCTTGATGTTATTCTTCTTTTGATCACTACATGTATTAGTGTGTCATCAGCCAAGGAAATTCCTCTTTCTTCTGCTAACAGAGTTATGACTTCTGTTGGAGATTCATTAGTGCAGTCAGATAATGGACATGAGGCTTTTTTGTGGGAGTTAATTGGCTCTTGTAGGTATCTTACACTACCTATTTGGATGGTTCTCATTGCAACTGCACTTACTTGGATAGGTTGGTTTCCCTTCACCCTTTTTGATACTGATTGGATGGGCCGGGAGATTTACAAGGGAAACCTAGATGAAGGGCAAATGTATCAAACTGGAGTGAGAATGGGGGCTACTGGTCTCATGTTAAATTCTATTGTTCTAGGTTTTACTTCAGTGGTTTTGGAAAAACTCTGCAGGAAGTTTGGTGCTGGCTTGATTTGGGGAATTTCCAACATTATCATGTTCTTTTGTTTTCTTGCAATGCTTATAATATCTTCTCTGGCAAAGAATATGGATTACCCACCAAATGGTCTTCCTCCAAGTGGTCTTGTTATTGCTGCACTTGTTACTTTTACAATCCTTGGGGCACCTTTGGCTGTAAGTGATTTCTGTAATTATTTTGTGTTGATGGAAATATATTGCTACTTGTTAACTATTATTTTGCAGGTTACCTACACCATTCCTTATGCAATGATTTCTGCACGTATAGAACCTTTGGGGCTTGGGCAAGGTGAGTGGCTCATCACTTCTCTCTTGTGCATTTTTCTTGTTGTGTAAATTGTTTGGCGTTAACACCTCTCATTGCTACAGGGTTGTCAATGGGCATTTTGAATCTGGCAATTGTTGTACCTCAGGTAGCCATTTTCCATCTTCTATATTTTTCTTGATTCAGAGAATAATGATTAAAGTATGGCAAATTTCAAGCAGGCTTAGGCCAAGTAGCAAAAAATGCTACTGGGTGAACTTGAAACATTTATTTATTTTTGTATGTTATGTTCTCATCCCTGAATTTGTTTAGAAGTTAAGGTAATAAAGTGTCAAAAGTCTATGACATGTCTCTTTCATTTTATTTAGTGTGTCACCTTGCTAGAGATGTTTAACGCAGAAATGATGACTAGTTGTGGAATTTTGTTGAAGAAGCTTAGCGCCCTTTACATTTCTGTAATTTTCATTTTTTTTTATACTTACCATTGTTGAGAAAGGTAGACAAAAGTAGAAATTACCATGGAAAATTTTTAAGCGCCGTTGGCTTTTTTTTATACAATCTTTGGGGCACCTTTAATCCTACATCTCAAAACCTTGGTTCTTGAATATATGCTTAACTGCCAAGAAATACACCACCTAAAGCACCTTGATATTTTGAGTTGGATTGCACTCCATGGACTTTGATATGATATTAGAGTCAGACCTTTATCTCTTAAAAGGAATATTGGGTCTAAGAGAGCATGATAAAAGTAGGATGTGAGAGGAGTGAATGCAACTCCACCCTTTAGTTTCATATTTCACATCTACAAATCAGAGTGCTTAAAATATGTTGAAGTACCTAGAGATTCTCCACCTAAAGCGCTTTGGCATTTTAAGTTGAACTTTAATTACCTCATTCTGAAATGCTTTTTTATTTGTTTACGAGAGAGTCTACAAGCAATCCAAGTTGATCTCAGTTAAAAATTATTGTACCAATGCAGTAGGTAAAATTAGAAATAGATCTCCTTCTGATTTACCTCTTATCGCTTATTTAATACAATAATTTTCTAGAAAGACAAGATACTTGAATATTATATATATGTATTATCTTATTATCTTTGATATGCTGCTGATGCAAATTGCCCTATATCAGATGATTGTGTCTGTGGGAAGTGGGCCTTTGGATCAGTTATTTGGGGGTGGGAATTCACCAGCTTTTGCTGTAGGAGCTATTGCAGCTTTTGCTAGTGGTCTTGTGGCAATTGTTGGTCTGCCTCCTCAATCCATCATTACTCGAGCCACTACTGCTGTCCGAAGAGGTCAAAGATAAGTATTTCTATTTTTTTTTTTAAACAGCTCCATCTAGATTGCCAAAGAATAGCTGCTGCGCATAGAACTTACGCGCTTATATGTGGTTTTTCTAACTTTAATGAATGTATTCTTCTCTATCTTTCTATGTCTGTTGTGGTTAACTTAGGTGAAAGAATAGATAACCGAAAAGTAGGTTGACTGATTTTTGGGTAGAGAAAGACCAAAGAAATTTACTTTCTTAAAAGATATTTAAATGATGTGAATATTAGCAATTCCATAGACCTAATCATCAAGAAAAGAGGCAATGTCAATCCTGAAGGATTAGTTCATGTCAAATATATATTTAGCGATCAACATTCTCAATCCCATGGGATTAGTTCATGTGAAATATACATTATGGAGATCTACATTTCAAGTTCAAACATTGAATATCTCCTAGGGCTGGTAGTCATCTTTTATAGGTCCAGAAATGTATGGATATTCTTGTCCTTCTTACTATTGGCGAGAAGATCAATGTTAGTAATGAGCCCATGTATTTTATGATTGAAACAGATAGTAGAGGAGGTTAGATATCAAGACAATTAGGTCACATCACAAGAAGCAACGCACTTGGTCCTACTTGGAGTCTAAGACGAACCAATTCTGTCCAAAATTGAAGCCATCTGAAAATCTATGGTTATACCAAGTGTTCTGAATTTTACATTAAGTTAATATCCACTGTACGCAACGACACATCCGAAAATCTGCGGTAAAACCAAGTAGTCGTCTTGCTGGATTTGCATGCACGATCAAGTATGCTTTCTTTGAGTAAAAATCTTTTAATCCCAACAAGGTAAGAATAGGCTTTTCTTTGACCAGGCCTTTTTCATTCTTCTGCTGTAGTTTGCGGTAGATTATGACAACTGATAAAAACTTAATCTACAGGATTTTGAACGCATAATTGGCGTTTCTGTGATTATTCTTCTTCCTTCAATTGTCTCATTTACATAGAGATGGCAAGGAATATCCTGGAAGCCCTATCATAACTGGAGATTGTCATTTGCCATTCAGGACTGCTTAAGTTATTTTGGGTGATTGGATCAATTTTAGCCAGACGTGATGGCCTCCAGCCCGAGATGGTAGTGGCCATTATTTATTGCTATTTTGAGCAACATAAAGAGAGAGAGAGAGAGAAGAAAAAAAAGAGAGATCTGTGGAAAAAAAATCTTTTTGTATTCTCATCTTGCTCGCAAACCACTTTACATTCTTCATGGTATTGCCTACATTGTAATCTCACACACAGTAAGAAAGCGGGATTTACTTGTAAGTTTACTTGCAAATTGCTTACATTCAATAATTTTTTCCTTGTCCTCTGCCAAAAAAAGAATATCTGCATCTCCTTGTGCTCTTTAATCATCTTATCAATAGTTCCTTGTTGAGCTCGCTGCTTAGGAGTACTTCTAGTTCAGCTTGCGGTAAGTTTTCCACGTGGCAAAATATGATAATACTCATACCAAATACTCTTCATGGTTAGTCTTTTGATTTAATAAAGGAATCATGAAGAATTTTATCCTGTACAGTAGCCCCTTTGCATGGAGGAGATCAGGAATCCAACAAAACATTTATCCATTGGAAATTGATCTCATATGGTAAGTATCCATTTGATATTAACTACGTCAACCTGTGAAAACTTAGAGCAAAATCTTTGTTTGATCGAAACTTGTCTCTTTCCTTAACTTTCTTTTTTGAAGTTGGACGAGGCTTGTCTGCAATTCTGTAATATAATCATACTAGGCCAATGCTCTATCAATGGCAGTGTTTTTAAACTGGACTCAGTGTTTCTGCCTATTCTTAATTTCTTTACTATCGAATTCACTCTTTTATCAGATCCGTAAAATATTGCACTATTTATATATTCATTTTGTGGTAAAATAGATTCATTAAAACCATTTATGAAAAAATTCTTGATGATCATTTTACTCAATTTTCTTGATGAATTTCTGTCATCAAAATTAATTTCTGTATATTCTCGAAGTTCTCACAGACGGTTTATATATCTTTCTCAATCAGTCTTTACAACCAGAGATTTATATTACTTGCAATTATCATAATTACAAGTAAATACCTTTATACTTAAGTTTGTAAATGAATTATGAAATAAAGAAGAAGAAAAATCGAGTAGTTAGTTGTTAACTAAGTTTGATCTATTCATATTTTGCAGTGTTACGGAGTCCTTGAGAGTTGCCGGATCTTTGATTCTCTGAGTTGCCGGTAGAAACTTTGTGAGGACTAGTTGTATGATCGACTTCGTTTTTCTTTCTTTTTCTCTGCATTTCTGACGACACTATCTTTGCTACATCTTGATACAGTGCTTCTATCTTTCTTGTCATCTTCACTAAGATCTGCTATGTGTTCTTTTTCTAAAACCCTTATCAGTTGTTTGATCAGATGTCTGACAAGTGGATACACTGAGACCAGAGCCTTGTAATTCAATCTGTAAAAAAAAAAAATTGATCACTAATTTATTCAGGTAATAACTATTAAAAAAACACTACTGAACTGAAGAGTAAAAGATTAATTTACATCTACGATTGCATCCCAATAAGGTTCATACGATGCAGCAGTGTAGCACACTGTAATCGGTACAAAACCTCTATGGGGACGAATTGATTGCTCTTAAAATTAAGACCTGAATATTTGATATCAATAAAAAAAAATAGAAATAACAGTCTTCACTTTCCTCAGCACTACCTCTGCTGTATCTTGATGCGATGCTTCTTTCTTGTCGCCGTCGCTAAGAAGTCCTGTTCTTTTTTGAGACCCTTATCAGTTGTTTGCTCCGATGTTTGACGAGTGAATGCAGTGATGTCAAAGTCTTACAATTCAATCTGTTCTGGAGAAGTTGTCACTAATTTATTCAGATAATAAATATGTAAAAATAATACAAAATTGAACGGAAGAGTAAAAAATTAGTTTACATCTATGATTACATCCGAACAAGGCTCATGAGATGGCATTGTCTCCACTTTAGTGGCACTACCTCTGTTAAATCCCAATATAGTGCTCCTATCTTTCTTGTCATCTTCACTAATATCTCGTGTGTTCTCTTCTGAGACCCTTATCAATTGTTTGCTCAAATATTCGACCAATGGATGCAGTGAGATCAAAGTCTTGTAGCTCAATCTGTTATTAAAAAAAAAATCATCACTAATTTATTCAGATAATAACTATCAAAAGATAGTACTAAATTAAACTGAAGAATAAAAAATTAATTACATATATGACTACATCTGAACAAGGTTCATGAGGTGAGATTGTCTGTCCCCGCAGAAAAAGCCTAGTGGCTAGCGCATGCAGACATTGTACAATAGAACAACAGATTAATCCCTGTAAATGCAAGGGTGTCGTTCCTCTATGCACTTATTACTAGTCTTAAGGGTCAAAAGCTTACTGTGATTTACTTCCCTTATAATGGTCAAAAGCAGACTGGTAGGAGCCATTATATTGACAAATTCCAACCTATCACACAATGAGATGACATTGTCTTCACTTTCCTGTTCTTATCATTTTCACTCAGATATCTCCTGTGTTCTTTTCTAGGACCCTTATTAGTTGTTTGCTCAGATGTCTGACCAGTGAATATACTGAGATCAAAGTCTAGTAACTCAATCTGTTCAAAAAAAAAAAATATCACTAATATTATTCAGATAATAACTATGAAAAGATGGTACCGAATTGAACTGGAGAGTAAAAGATTAGTTTACATCTATGATTACATCCGAACAAGGCTCATGAGGTGACATTGCCTCCATTTTCTTGGCACTACATCTGCTACATCTTGATACAGAGTTGGTATTTTTCTTGTCACCTTCATTGAGATCTCCTGCATGTTCTTGTCTAAGACCCTTATCGATTGTTTGCTCAGTTGTCCGAACAGTGGATACAGTAAGATCAAAATCTTGCAACTCAATCTGTTCCAAAAAAATCATCACTAATTTATTTAGATAATAACTATGAAAAGGTAGTAGTATCAAATTGAACTGAAGAGTAAAAGATGATTTTACAACTATGATTATATCCGAAAAAGGCTCATGAGGTGGCATTGTCTCCAATTTCTCAGCACTAACTTTGCTACATCTCGATACAATGCTTCTATTTTTCTTGTAACCTTCACTGAAATCTCCTGCATATTCTCTTGTAAGACCCTTATCAACTCTTTGGTCAAATGTCAGACTAGTGGATGCAATGAGACCTAAGTCCTGCAACTCAATCTGTTCCAAAGAAATTATCACTAATTTACTCGGATAATAACTATGAAAAGATAGCACTAATTGAACTAAATAGTAAAAGATGAGTTTACCTCTAACATCCGAACAATGCTCACAAGGTGGCATCGTCTCTTCAAAGGGCAAGCGTTCGGTGGAACTATACTCAACTGGTATAGCCTAAAAACACAAAATTGTTTAAAACTCGTACCATTGGACCTTCTTTTTTTTTTTTTTTTTTTTGATATTTCAAGCATTGAAAACAATGTCATTACCTTTTTTTTGTAGATAATCTTCATAGATAGCAATCTTCCTCTCCAAAACTGAAGCCTCCCGGTGAAGTTTCTCTTGACGACTGATCACCTCCTGGTACTCTCTCCATTTTTTCTCAGTCAGGGATTGCGCACCAGATCTCGGAGACTGCATAATCTTAAAAACAATAATTTAGCTAAAATCAATATCCACAAGAATCGAAGAATTTTATATAAACAAAAAACAAAAACAAAAAAGTGATGCCCTAAATCTGATGACCCATTAATAAAGCACAATCAGGAATGAGCTTGCTAAATTTGCATCTTTTAGGAGATATATAGCACGATAAAGTTCAACGAATATAAGAAGAATAAAACTCACCTTCAAACTCGATTGGTGCTGGTTAGCGCAATGCAACAAGCGGCGGCAGGCGAGGAGGAAGCAGATCCTCGTCATTTACCAATATAACGAGAAGATCGTCGCTATCGCTGTCCAAGTACTCGCTCTCTTGCCCTCCGGAAGAAGGCACCAAAGAGGCATGGTCCAAAACGTCTGTATCATCATCTGATTCGCCTCTCGGGAACGAACCCTCGGCCTTCCTTCCGCAAACCCTACACTTTTCTTCCATGCACTGCGCTAAAATCTTGCTGGATCGACGGAGGGAGCCGCAGAGAGATTGGCGCCACCGATGGAACCAGTAAGCCCGGACAAGCTCCGATGTTGATCGCGAGTGGGATCGCAGGCGTCGGTCGGTCGACGCCAGGGAAATGAGATCGACGGAAGCGCAGGCGATGCCGATCTTCCGAAAATTCAGTCGAGCGAGAGGGCGAAGGCGAGCGCGGCGCGCAGTCTCCGTGTCGTGGAGGGTTTAAATTTAAACAGCGGAGTCAGTTCGTTTCCTAAACAAAACCCGATAACTACGGACCCGATAATTAAGGTGAGCACTGGAAGTTCAATACCCGTACATGAGCAATTTCATATTTATTATATTAATTTGTCATTTTTTTTAATTATAAAAACTAATATTATAAAAGGCTTTAACTTAGTTTTCTCTATTTTTATTTTGAACTGTGCAAAAATAAAATAAAGAAATTTGTCAAAATGGAGTATTTTTTTGTTTTGTTTCCTCCATTTCCAACGAAAAATAAAATAATACATATTAATTTAATTACTTACTATATTTTAATAGATTAATAACAAAAACAAAGTCTAAATTGGGTTATTTATTTTTCATTTTAATCAGTGACTCGTCCCCAAAAAATAGTTTAATATCCACAATTTAGTGCGTTCTAAAGTTTGAATAGGAAGCATAAGCATGAGATATATGATAAAATAAATAATGCTGGAATAATAATTATTAAACTATTTATTTTTTTAATTAGCACTAAGTATTTAACACACACAAAATTTTCCTCAATAATAAGAGTAAATCCAAAAAATATAGACGAATTCTAGCAAATGACCTAGCATCACAAATGAATTCAAACTCCCATGAAAATCAAATCCTCATTGCATACCGTCTCGCTTTATCCCCCATGGGATGACCTAGTGATTAGCACAGTGTAAATTTGTCACAAAAAAAAATAAAGATCGATTCTTGGTGAGAATCTAAATTTTCTACTCGGACTCAAAAATCCTTCGCTGTGCTGGTCAACCGATCAAGGGGCATAGTTTCCTTATGGATTTACCTCCCTTCAATCATCGTAAAACCGGCAGTGAAGGACGTTGGAGACAAGCATAATCATCTTTTACCGGGTGAACTATTTGTTATCATTATTAATCCGCAAGCAATAAAGACAACGAAATTATTGGTAGGTAAAAAAATAATAATAATACGGTGAATGTAATTTCCATTTAACAAGCAACAGGAACATCAATCAAAGAGTTTGAAATCTGCAGATATCAGCAGCAGCAAATCTCAACCGTTGAAAATTAGTTACATGAATGTTATGGTCCGTTGAGTCCTGTACAAAGCTACAGCGTGTTACTTGGAGTCTTTTAATTCAGAAAAAATCAGAGTTAAAAACAGATCCTCTGCATTATCAGACCACCTCCTCATAAATCGGCTCAGCATTAATCTTCGGCTTCGCTCCTTGCTTAGTAGAAAGAAAATCTTTGCTTGGAAGGAGAAAAACAGATTAAATTAATCTAAAGGATGTCGACCTCAAGAAGGGTACACCACAAACAGATTTCAACACAGCACACAACCTTGAAGCTCCTACGAGCTATTCTTCATTCTAGTTTTTTTTTTTTTTTTCTGATTTCGTCAACTAAATTAAAGGAGTTAGAAGTTACCGCATACCTGTAAGCCTTAGTGAATTACTCAATTGCCATGGATTTGCAAACACAGTTATTAAGATAGATAGGTGATCTTTTTATTTTTCACATCTTACATAGTGTGATTCAACTCTATCTCTTGCTCCATTTTACATCTCAAAATGTTTGTGCTCTAAAGTTATCTTGAATGCTCGACATTAGATTTACAAGTAGGCACAGAAGATCCAATGGAAATCAAATCGTATGCTTTGTTTTACTAGTAGTGAAAGGAGGAGGGATTTTAGGAAAGAAATAGTATGATATGTTGTTCACTTGAAGAATGTAGGAAAGATGTAAAGTGGGAAGATCAAATGTTATTTGACAATGATTTGATATTTCATATATCATAAGGCATAGTTGGACCTAAATCATATCTCAAATGAGCTGATAGGATTTCTCTAAATTGACAAAGAATTTTCTCAATCAAATCTGAGAGAGATAGATGAGACACTTGGGTTGGCAAGTGGCAAATGATTTGATCTTGACAATCTCAGGTAGCGAGGTTGGGAAATTTAAGAAAGCAAAGCAATCTGTCTCACACACAATCCCATGTGCATTTATTAGGAATTAGGCTCGGATCAGCAAAGAGTTTACTAAATCCTTGAGTTTACCAAATCTACCTATTCAGCCAAATTTCAAAGATCTCATCAATTCTCTCTCTATTTAACCAAATTTCAATTGTTTCCATTTATTTGCTAGTGAAACCCAATTCATTTTTAACTAATTTCTTTGAGTCTCAGATTTTTTAGATTTCTTCAATGAAATCTTCTTGACATAACCTTTTTTTTTTTTAAACGATTGGATCAACCTCTACCGAGATCTGGACAGCCATGCTATACATATAATATACCATTAGAAGGACTAACCGGAGTGATTTACCCTAATTTTTTCCATCTACACCAACTTTTGGGAGGAGAAAATCACTTATAGTGACAAATAAGAAGAAGATGGAATTGTTGAGGAAGCAGGAGCACTGAAGGGACCACGGAAGAATATGCATATAGCAGTGACTTGCTGAAGAGAGAAGGAAGGGCATTCCAGCTTTGTGTGAAGGGTGAGATCATAACGTTTGAAGGAAGGAAAAAGGTATGAATTAGGTATTGACTCTGATACCCTATGAAATTTGTAAAAATTCTTACATATATATTATCTTTACATCCACATCCACGTGGGTTGTATATTTACAACGAAGTCCACACATATTTACAATTAAGTTCCAAATTAACCATAGTCTAAACTAGTAGCATTTAGAAGGAAAAAAAAGTCATTGTTCCTAATATCACAATAGGCATCTTTAAATTCATGACTAGTTACTCTACAACATGAATTCAGTAGACTAGAATTCTAGCAAGCATCAAACAAGAAAGAAAATGTTTGCTTACATAAATATAACTTCCAACAGAAACAAGCACATGCTGACATGATCTAACAAATGTTGGTCCCAACCATGGATGAAAAAGGTGGAGGATGGTGTTAAGTTCCAGGAATCATAAGTATGCAAACTAGCTCATGAAATATGGAACTTAATATTGGTAGGATATGACCTCATACAGAGCCAACAGTGTTTGTTATAAAATTAGTTTGTCAAATTGGTGGAGAAAAAGCAATATAGAGTTTAATTATTGGTTAAGATGTGTAATGTCTGCAACTCTACTTGTTCTTGCTTTAGGAAAATCAATGATGAACAATGTCAGATACTTTAGTTTGATTGATAAAGGCAATAAACTATACCTGCAATTGCATATCGCTGTGTTATACAACAAGATTAATAAACTCTAAGTTTTTAAATAAATGATACTAATAAGCAATTGCTCAATCTGTATGAAAAATATACTAAAACTAACCTGATAACAACAATTTCCTGGTGGCTGCTATGAAATATTCCTTAAATCAAGAGGAGATCTATTAGCACGCCTGAACCATGTTCTGAATGCAGATGTCAAGTGGGGGCAGTCGTCAAGATTGCGGGTGGAGAAGCACAGGCACTGCTGCAGCAGTTCTTGAGCATTGGAGAGTGGCAACGTGGATATTATCTTTAGGAATGTTTCCTCAAGGTCCAGGTATAGTGTTTTATCACCAACACTCTCATTTCGAAAAATATAACCAACAGGATGTTCTTGTAAAAATATATCCTTGAGCACATTTAACACAGGAAGCCAGGTCTTCACAAGTTTCATTCTCACCTGAGACAAAGTAGTACTATGGTTAGCTAACTTCATCAACTTCAATAGTGAACTCAACTATCCATACCAATTTGATAGTGGCAATTCATGAATTCTGCAAGCAATTTTATTGTGGTTTAAACTGGGGATATGTTTAGTATTTAAAACATGTTTGAGGTGATAAGTATTTTGAGTTTGCTTGTTCCAGTGGCTGATAGTTTTAGTTTTCTTGATGTTTGAAAATTTTGAAGATCTTATCAATCTATCATCCATGCCACTAAATCAAATAATCTTAAGCACTTATCAGATTCAAATATGGTGTGAAAGGCATGAGGAATGTGACAACAGACCTGTCGAGGAGCCAAAGTAACCCCAGAAGCAACAGCATCAGCCAGGCGGTAGCTGCACCTTGTGACCAAAAATGCCAATCCGGGCACAATATTTCTCCAGGTATCATCCCTAAAGGTCTTTATCAAGTCAGCTGCCAAGGCCTCCTGCTCACTCCACTCTCTGACCGCCTTGTCTGCCACCCTCAGCTCCATAATCCTATCAATCAGCCAATGTAGATGCTTCACATTGACCAGCACAGCGTGCAAGTTCACCTTCTGGATCGCTTCTCTTTCATTACTATTCTCGGCGATCCTGACTTCAGGGCTGGCATACTTCCCCATGTAGTCTTTTACCCTCCCCAAGCTCGACAAGAATGCCTGACCCAGCACCCTCTCCACCAATTCCCGAGATGGGAAATCCTTCAGAATCCTCGCCACAAAGGCCTTCACAGTCGCCCCATTCAGATTCCGGCGGATCGCAGTATCAATCAACCCATGGAGCATTGCCTCCGGCATGTTATCACATTCCCTAGAAGCCGACACCATGGGAAGAACCCTGGACAGGAGCTCCTCGGACTCCTCTTTACCGAGAAAAGGCATCAACTTGAGGACTCTTTCTTCCTCCTCCTCAGTCCACGGCACAGCCTCGAGAAACCGGACGCAAGCCCGAACGCAATCGTTGAAGACGAGCTCCAACGCGACCGGAATCATGTCCAGCGCGTCGGAAACGGAGGCAATCGAGCCGGAGAAATCCAGCGTGTGCAGAAGCCGGAGGACGGCGACGTGGGCGTGGAATGCGCCACGACGGCGGAGATCGTCGTCCCGGGAGATGCTGAGCGTCAATCGGACGGGAAACTCGTCGGAGGAGCCGTCAGGTTGCTTCCAGCGGTCGGAGAGAAGACAAGAAAAATACTGGGAGCGGCGGAGGGCGTCCGATCGAACGTAAAGGTCCAGGAAGGGGATGGGAGCGTCCGGATCGGGTATTAGGTCGCCGTCGAACTCGAGGCGGAGGGTGACGTCCGCGGTGACGGGGTCGTTGAAGCTACCTGGAATGGCAGGAGGAGGAGAGGAGGACTCGTCAGCAAGAGCACCGTCGATGGAAGACAGGCGGCCGCTGCTTCCGTTCCGTTGCCGTTTCCGGTAAGACATCTTACAAGTCTGCTTACCGGCTGTGGACGCAGCGGAGGAAATAGAGAAAAGAAGCTTCCAGAAGCAAATGACATAACAAGTTTAGGCCTCTCCTGAAAAATATTTGATGAATTTCTCATTTAGAACACTTAAAATTATAAATATTCTTTTAAAAAAAATATTCTCATTCCGTACCTAAAATTATATTCAATAAATTTCTCATTTCAAAATCACCACTGGTGCGTTGTTTTTTTTTTTAATTTAACTATATTTGTTGAAGACAGTAATTTTTAATTATATTTTTTTAATTTATTTTGAATTAATCATTTTTAAAATCAATGCAAAATTTAAATACTTAAATTATTAAAAAAAAGTAGAGATGAAATTATGTAAATTTTATATATGAATATTTTAGAGATTAATTTCTAAATATGTATAGATAGAACGGATCATTAATCGCAAACTTAAGCCTCAAAACATAGCACGGTCAATAGAGCACTCCCAAACTAAATATTCATACAGTAAATTTATAAAATTTATCCTCCAAATAAAACACGCATCAAAACGCTAGATTGACGAACCACTTATTACTCGTGCTTCTCAATTTACACAGATGACTAATAAATTTTTTTCATAAAAATGAATTAATCAATCTCAAAATTAGTTAGGCCTAAAGCATGAACCCTAATACCTAATGTCAACTAAAACAAAGTTAATAGCAAACTTAAAAATCATTGAGATGGTAGAGAAAGGAAGGTCTTAGTAACTTCACCGTATGACCTACATGCCATTGTGAATTTTTTACAAAGTTTGAAGTGATAATCCAAACAATTAGTACCTAAATACATCATCATTTAATCAATTGAGAAAAACAGATAAAAGAGCCCCCATATGGACATCAGCACGCAGATGCAATTTTGGAACACCATACAACTACAACACCGAACTGCGAAACCAACAATGAATGCAGAATTGGAGTAATTAAAACAAGATGAACATTTCGGCCATGTCTTGTAGATTGTTTCTAAAGCAACTGTGACAGTAGATGCAAGTCACAATCTAGGAAATGCGATTGCAACGAGGTTAACTCAGACAATTTGACAAGTCTGAAATGGAGTCCAATGCAAAATCATCTGAGAGCTGGACGAACCGCATATTGATGGCTCAAAATCCTCCTCCAGACAATGCCAGCACCCTTTTGATGAAGTATCGGATTGGATTTTGAGAGGACTTTAAATGTCAGCTAGAAAAATCGTCGACGCAGGGGAAATGTCACTTTGGGCTTCGATTTGCTTGTTTACCAACCACAATTGTCAACCTCTGCTTGCGCTGTCTTGTTTTCTTAGTTTGATAAAGAAAATTAATACGGGGATTGTTATGTTCGAAGTCTATTCCATAAGTAAGAAGCTCGTCTGATGATGGGATCAGCGGAAAAGCCTTCTGCATATGCTCCAATGGCTCTCAGGAGACCTATAAATTTTTCTCCGCCATCCTGTAGAAGCAACGCAGATATCAGCTGGCACATTGAATTGAATCACCAAATTGACTCTGAGAATGTGTTGAGGGAAGACCAACATACCTGTGGTTTTCGAAATACAAGATCAGGCGTCTTGAATGGAACCATATAAGATGGGAGATCAGAACGTAAAGTTGCCTGTCACAGCATAGAAAGAACATTAGCCTATTTTCGAAGTAGAAGCACAAGAATGCAATGCAAAGGAGAGAAGCATAACAAGGGAGAATAATTCAGAAAGAAAGAACTGGTTCCTTCCAGTGCTCAATAATATCATAAGAGGCCAAGCTATTACCAAGTTCTTGCAAAGACGAGCCAGATCAGCATTAGCTATTAAGGCCTGAGTTGAGAGAATTTCTTGTTAATTTCCATGGTGCTAAACAAACGAATTACTTAGTGAATGTTCAAAGAACCTGTTTAATGCGTTCATCCTCAACTTGATCTGTGCAATCTAACAAGTTCTCCAATGAACCTGCAGTGACCAAGATGCAAATGCATCAGTTCATGTATGAGAAGGTATTTATCATGACTGTACTAAAAGGACAGTCCGATGCACGTAGCTCCCACTAATACAGGGTTCTGAGAAAGAATCAGAGCATATTAAGTCTATTACACATAGTCTTACTCTGCATCAATGCAGGAGATTATTTCCGCGACTCAAATCCATGACTTCAAGAAATGCATCAAAATACAAAGGTTTGAAATATAACATGCAATACCAAATTTTGCAACACCACAGCCTTAAACGTGGTCTATGAGTGAAGGAAACCAGAGGAAATAAGATGATAGAAATTTTTTCCAGCAGCGCTAGTAAACTATTCTAAGAATGACCATTCTGCATTGGACTTGTGAGGAAAACATTAAATTCCAGGAAGTATGCTCCTAACAATCTAGGAATTGAAGTAACCATTTACAAAACAAATGTAAATAGCTTGAATCATTAGATCCTGTATATTTTCTTTTATGAATATTGTCTGTTATCTAACAATATACAAGTTATTCAATGCAAAGGCCAAGGATATGTAGTACATAGATGAATTCAAAGCACACGGCTTCCAACATGCTGACACAGAAGTTTGCAGTTTCGTTGCAATTCAATTAATTTCTCCAATAAGCTTTTTGACAGAAAACAATCTAGTTGTGTCCATTTACAGTAAACTGAAATCGAAATATCAGAGACAAAATTTAGACTATTTGAAATCAGAAAACAATCTAGGTCAGCTTCAAGCAAAATTTAAAAACCTTCCTTTTGATTTTAAGTTTGCAATTCAATATATTATCTGATGGAGAAAGACAAACATACCAAACTTTGTGATCAATTTCAATGCATTTATTTCCCCAATACCTTCAACTCCTGCATAAATTGGCAAAGTTTGAAATCATAAAACTATCACACGCCCAAATGAGAAAGACTATAAAAGAGGATAAACAAATCAGTCCCTTGTCTCTTTGAATTGGAGTATGAAGAGAAACAACGAAAGAAGGTACCATTGCAGTAGGAAAACATTCTAGGTTCTAGGCAAACTATAAGGTGTTTTTATCCTATACCTATGGTGTCAGCGCCTACACCTATGGCATCATTAGTCAAAATTCCTTAAAAACTCAGAGGCCAAAATTTAATGTGACAAAAAAAAACAACAACAACAACTAGCCAAATATAGGTTTTTTTTTTTTTGTACTTTTTAAGAGCAAACTTAGCCTTTGATAATCTGTGACATTTCATTAAAAAGGATTACATTAATTACTAACCATATTCTGGCAATATGTTAAACAGAAAAAAAATCATCTGCCTAAATGTCAACCTTTTTTCAAAATTAGCTTAACTTTGGTACTGTGATATTTCATTAAAAATACCAAATTCACCAAGATAATAAGTTTTCCACAATCATTTCAACTACTGACTGGTGTAGCTGATATTAAAAGGGCTGTCTCTTTTTCATTTGGATGGGAAGATAAGTACCTATATCCCCCCTTGCAAAGATTAGAAAAGCAAGTAAAAGCAATTCAATATCACCACCATAATAGGCATAAAATAATTTGGTTAGAAGCCACCAAACTATGAAGAACGTTCTATAATAGCTAGAAATTTTGGACATAAATATCAATCGAGGCGATGGTCTTCGTGTGTTTGATAGCAACTGCAGATAATTGAAATTCATGCATACAACTAAAACCTGGGATGTTGTCAGACTTGTCACCAGCAAGGGCAGCAACATCAACAAACTGGGAAGGCTTTAAATCAGCATATCTTTTAGCAAAATCTTCTAACCCAAAGGAGACCATCCTATTCAATAAAGACAACAAATTAATAACTGCAACTTGTTGTACAAAAAATTTATAGCATAATAAACCCAAAAGAGATGAATGCCTTATAACTACTGTGTTTATTTTCTTCTACAATGATGATTAGATGCCTAATTTAAATTAGTCAAGAGTTCCAAATTTTAATTCTTCCAACAAGAAGCCCAGTTGAGAAAAAGTGGTGCAATAGTGTAGAGGGAAAAAAAAATGACAAGCAGTTGCAAAGTGGGGAAAGACTTACCACAATAAACAATGGAGAGAAGGCAGTTTGTGTGCAGTAAAAGAAGAGTGAAGACAATAATAATTATGCCAAACTATGAAAGCAGTTGACCTATTGATGTAACATGAGAAAAATCTGCATGCCCAATCTCAAGAGACTATATGCCTTGTTCAATGATTTCACGAGAGAAGAGAAAATATGAAAGAGAATTATGTATTATTGGTTGAATAAATCAATGGCCACTCCGATACATGTTATTACAACTTAGCCTTAAAGAGTAGGCATTGAAAATAGCAGAAGTAGTGACAGGGGAATAACAATATTTCAATAAGATAAAATCAGAATGTAAATATGAACTCAGTTTATCTGAGGACCTATTTTCCCCATCAAGAATTCTACCTCATTAAATGAGTAGATTAAAAGCACAATTAGATATTCAGCCGACAAACACAAGTGTGAAATGGTCAATAGAGTAAGTACTTGGCAGGGTCATCGAAACAATTAAACCTTGCATTGGATGCAATTAGAAGTATCAAAAACTCAACTAATGGTCATCTTAGGGTCATTGAGGATCATAATAGTAAATTGTACAACTCAATCTCCATGAAAAACTGCAACAACTTCACACTTTGCCAGACCTAGCATTGGCAGTTCAGCATTCTATGGATTAATGCTAGCTCTTACTAAGGTGGTTAGGAAAGAGAAAAATGGCAATTCAACTAACAAGGCCAGAATCTGATAAAAAAATACTGACCCTGAACCACGAGGAAGAAGTCGTAGAATACGCAATGAAGGTGATAACACTTGAAAGAAATCTTTATCTGGAGAAACAATTCGGACCTGCAATGATGGAAGCACGTAACACATGAGTAGCACATGTGGACATGTGTTAATTTTAGGCCTATGTACTTGTATCTTTTTTCTGCAATTGAGAAAGTCACAAAGTAAAACAGAGACTTAAAAGGTGGTTGGTTGTTTTAAATTTAAAATAGTCATAACAACTACTAAACATTAGAACAAGGCAAAAGGCCACAAAAATTATTATTTGCAGCTAATTTGTTTTCAAGACAAATCACTTGATTCATTTTTCTACTATCACTAGGCATCTTATATTTTCTTGTTCTATTTGTTTGAGTTGCAATAATACACAGGCTTTCAGTTAAGCTATCAACCTTTTCCAAAGAGCTGTCTTATTAATCTAGCAGCTTAGTACTTCTACTGCTCATATTATTACACTGCTCTGCTAGATGTACATTTGTCAAGTTTTCCAGCACAGAAATTGCATATGAAACGAAGAACAAATTGAAAAGATAATATCCACAGTATATGCCCAAACAATTCAACTCATTCACCAAAATGTTTCAGGCTCTAGTGTCACTGATTAGGCCTCAAGCACTTTCAGTTAAAATTCTGTGCTACTAGTTCTTGCAAGGTCCCAAGTCCGCTATGGCAGTTCAAAATCCGGATGAGAAAGGGGAAGAATTGCATTAAGTTGTCAGCTAGCTTTGAACTTCGGCAAATTCCAATGAATAGATCCATCAAGATATTATGCTAATACTAGATTGTTCTCCAGAAGGAACACGTTGTAAGATCCGACTGTAAATATAAATGATGATATAGTAGGAAAAAGAGTTCAATGGCGTAAAAGGATCCATATAGATGACTCCATCTAGTAGGATAAGGCTTAGTTATTGTTGTAATTCTTGCAAGCTTCATGCCAAATAGGATGTACATAGTACTACAAAGGTTAGTCTATTAAAATTTGAATTTCTTTGCACATTTAAACCGCATTGATATGTTGACTGGTCAGTAGATTGAGTAGTTTATCTACAAATTTGGAGCTTTAATCATACACGCCGGTGATCTCCATGCAATCAAGTAGGGCTCCAAACGAACTGACCCAAGGAGAAGCTCAACAATGATCAAGATTGTTTTTTGGAACTTAATCAAGCTTGAGCAAACCTCTAGTTGGACTTTTACCGAGCTTAACACAAACCAAAGTTGAATTTTCAAATCAAATATACAAAGAAGATTTAGTTTTTAGAGAGTTCATGAAACATGTTATAGTTACTTTACGATAAAACTTAGAAAAACTTGTTAGTAGATTTTCTTATGAGAGTGAACAGAATGTAGCAATGGATCGTAGCAATTTCAACAAAAAGCATTAATAAAATAGCCTTGTGAACCTAATGCATATTCACTGATACACATATTATGTTAAGTTTAACCAATAAAATTATATTTTATTTATAAACAACTTTTTAATCAATATATAACCAAATTTATATTTGCACAAACAATATATATATATATATATATATATATATATATATATATAAATATTTCAAATCATTTAAAACTCCAAGTGGATATGCTTTGTTGTATTAAATAGTTAAACCAGAGTGCTAATAAGTGTATAGATGAACTCTTTTTAGGATTACTTTTCATGGTATTCATTTATGAACAATGCTCGCCAACAATTCACCGGTTTTATTGAAAACATTAATGAGCCTAGTTTCAATGTCTTAATGTTTATCTTGTTTATTAACCTATGTTCAGTCTTTTTTACTTATCATTTCAAACATAAATGAGTTCTTATTAAATAAAATACCAAGCTAGTTTCCAAAACTCTCGTTCATTTATGACCATAAGCAAAGAAATATCAATGAAGACAAGGCAAAGAGCAGAGTAAAGAGGATGCAATAGCTCTTAACATAAAGAACAATTCAAACAGCACTTATTGTTCAATTTGGAACCTAGAAGCCAAGATGTGTAAGGCAAAGATGGAGAACCAAGCTCTTCAATAATTCTAAGATATCAAACAGTTGCATGTTCCCCTCCTGTATTCAAGTAATGCCATCGAACTAACCTTGTAGCCGGCAGAAACACTATTTACAGCCAAAGTGCCAACTACATCATCAGCCTCAACACCAGGAACCTGCAATTGACAAAATTTAAAGATAACAATACAAATCCCTAATGCTGTATGAGCCACTGTGTTCTCACCTCAATTATTTTTACAGACATTGCCTTCAAGGATGCTTTGAAATATTGAAGGCCCTGGACTACTGTATCGGGTGTGGGAATGCGATTACTTTTATAGGAGGGATATATCATGTGACGGAATGTAATGCCTTCAAAAATGATATTGTAGTCAGAAGCATAAAAGAATAACACAGCGCATGAAAGAGAGGCACAACACGTAAGTCAACAGAATCACACTCATAGGCGTATAGTTAAAAAAAACAATAGTGCATCTGCAAGGTAAGAATGAATAAATGGTGAAGTCAATAAAAATATGGACTATGCAAGGGAAGTTAACGAAAGACCTATCTCATAAAGAAATGTATCATGGTTTCCAATATTGAGTTAATATCTAGATGCTACTGACATAGACTTGCAGTCCATGATGCTTGTTTCCAGTATCTTTATCAGGAAGTTTCATTAAAAATCTATTTATATTGTTCTCCATTGGACCTATTAAAAATATGAACTACGATGAACAATCAAGAAAGCACACAACTAAATCAGAGTAGACAGCATATACTGTGCTCAGAAGAAATTTCCCCTACTAAGAGAGCACAAGTAGATTGAGATTGAAGACAGAGAAGACTATAAGACGACAAAGCTAAGCTTCCTAAACCAAGCACCTAGACATGGATTCAGTTTCTTATATAACAAAATATAGTTTGTTTGTGCTATTCTATAAAAAAATCAAAAGGCATATCTCACCTTTACCCATGTAAGGTTGTTGGGATGGCATGGAAGATGACTGACCAAATGGAAATCCTGAAAAACAAAAGTTGGGACACTGATACATCACTTAATTGAAAATCCAAGTCCCACTAAAGAAACTTTGATCCTAGGATGGGGGAATATGGGAGATGCAATATACTATATGCAAAGCAAACTACACCAAAAAGTCAGATTAGAAGGACATCCCTCAAGTCCTTGAATAATTTCACAATAGCAAAGACTGGCCATTTAGAACAATTTGCCATCATAGATCACATACATATCTTGTGATGCAAGTAACTCAAATCAAAGATTACGTAGACCAGCAATTAAACATTAAATTATAGCCGACCATCCCATTACTTGCTTAATGCCAATCTGAAAAATGGAATAACCTTCCATGACAATAATAGCACAAAAAAAAGGCAGACATTGTGCAATTGGTTTGGAAGCAAGTCCAAAGTAATCAATAAACTGAATTTTGTCACAATTTGGAAGAAAAATATCAAACTTTACGAACACAGCGCTGAGAAGTAATCACTGAGCAAGCATTCTCACTGGAGCACCTACCATCATGATCAAAAACCACCTACAACAAAAAAGACCGTGAGTAAAAATCACAAGCTTTTAGAAAACAAAATGGAATTGAATAAATAAAAATAAAAAAAAGTTAGGGATGGAATTATGAATTAACCCCATCTCATCAGCCTCAATTGATCCTTATTCAAACCAGTGGATTTGAATCATAATCAACCAATTTAAAACAAAAACTATGCAAAAAATTTAAAGCAAGAAACATAATGCCTAAAGTTCAATTTCCTTCTAAGATCAAAATGAAACATATTGTGATGCAAAACACTAAATTCATCGAAACCATTTCTATCATGTCTGAGAAAACATACCGCAACATGGGAAGGAACAAATTCCAATGCATCTAAGAGCTGCAAAAGAAGAGTAGACCAGTCTTACAATAAGGTAATCAACTCAAAGAATAGGGGAACTCCATATTAGATATAGTCAACAATAGAGCTTAACAAATATCAACCAATTGTTGAGCTAATGTATAAACCACAAAGAAAACAAGAATAGGAAAAAGGAGGCACTGATCTTAGGTAAATTTTTGCTATGTAAACCAATATGACATAGGTATGTCACAAAATCTAAGAAAATGAGAATAGAAGTTACTTGTATCATATAAAATTAAACTTTACAGATTATTAAACTCGGCTAGAAAGGAAAAAGAATTTAATTTATTATAATTTACTTCCAATTTTCTTATGCAGTATATCATTTGCATTTGAATAGTTTCAAATGCAAATTGTATAGAATAATAAAATAAAAATGTAATCCCTACTGTGGATATTCAAAACCCAGACCTGTATGACACTCATTTAAGTTAAATCTTCCAAAAAAACCCTAGCCTTCTCCCCAGGGTTGTGAGTTGCTGCTGTTGCCACCAAGGTGTGCATCACAATCACAACAGGGAATCCAGTGTTATCCCCTCATCTCTAACAAAGATTTCGCCCTTCCATTCCTAGGCACAAAAATGATATGTATGATGTAGCTCAGTAAGAATCTTCGTCATTCTTTATCACCTTAAAGTGAGAGAAGAATGAAAAAATCTCAAAGCAAGCCTCCACCCTTCTTCCTCTCCTACCTTTCTCTACCTCCTGTGTTATTGTGTGCGAGTGTCAGTGGCTAGAGCAACCTCTAGATGAGTCAGTAGCCTCATTGCAGTGCAACAAGGAACTTATTATGATGATTGGTATCAACCTAGAATTAAGTCATTGGCATAGATTTAAAGAAGCCTTGGTGCAACAGCAAGGCGCCCAGCAGAATCCCAAAGATACCTCTGGTTCAATCTCCAGTCATGACAAATTTGCGAGATTTTCTCTCCCAAATGAGGTTGGGCCTTAAGATGTTGGGCTACTGTATCGCCCGCTGCTCGCACCTCCCGATTTACCCAATAAGAAACTTCCGTGAAACCAAGCCGATCGCCCCAAGGATTAGTCAAACCAAAAGCCTAGATAGCTGGTGCTATCTAAAAATGAAAAGAAGCCTTGCTAGGGCCACATATACAATCACCCATGCAGAATTTGAAAGTGCTTGGCATAAACC
>JBAMHZ010427315.1:0-11097 GCA_037177395.1 Alpinia galanga | reverse complement strand
ATATGAATTCTATTTCTTAAAAAAATCTCCCTTTGGAATACATAGTGACATGGGTTTTTCTGACTTTTTGCTTCTGCAGGTTGAATCATTAGTCAAGGATGCTACTGGAAAGGTAATCTTCATTACTAGTATGGATAATCACTGCTTTCCTGATTGGAACCATTATTATTATTTGATATGTTCAAACCAGAATTATAGTTTTTATATTTGAAACTTTCATCTATATAAAATTATTGGGATTCAAGGCTCTATGGGACTATTAGTCTATTACAAAGGTAGTTTGTCTAGGAGTTCATAAATTCTCTGTTTGTTGATCCAAATTAGAAAACAGGAAGGGATAAGTGTTGTATCATGCATGGACTGAAATTTTGAACCACGTCGAGTGACACGATCCAAATCTCTCATTTTGTTCCCAGGAACAATGTTGTAGGGCCAGACGATACCAATTGCAGCTTCGGCCGACATGGAAGGAGACAACAAGAATTGATTGTAATTACTCACATGATGCTCAAAATGATTTTGTCAGTCACGAGGAGGGGAAGAGGAGAGGAAGAAGGGCTATAAATTGTGATGAAATAGAGAATGAAACACAGGAGCAATAACAAAGAATTAACGAGGTGGACTGAGGAAGAAGAGCAAAACTGCCAAGGAAGCAATGTTGATTATGGATGAGATTGGTCGAGTTGTTGGAAGGGGTTTGTCTCATCTCCAACCTTTATTGGGTTGCAATTTGTTGACTGCGAGTTGAAATCATCTTAGAATCACAATTGACACTACAATGGAGTAGTCGAGTTTGTGTTTTTTTTTCCTGTTGTGCTCTACCAATTAATATTTTAATCACCCTAATTAATTTTAGGGCACATTTCAATTTGACTCTTCAGTTTTAGATAAATGTCATTTTAACTCTGAATTTTAGGTTTAAAATGGCATTTAAGATAAATTTCATTTGAAACCTTATTTTTAGGTTTAATTCATTTATTAATTTTAGGATAAAATTTATTTAACCTCTGATTTTAGGATAAATTTCATTTACTCATAGATTTTATAGTAAATTCTATTTTAACCTTTGATTTTAGATAAATGTCATTTTATCCCTTATTTTTTAGCCAAATTTGAGTTTAACTCTGGACTTTAGGGATTTATCAAAATTAAGATTCTATTACCTTAGTGTAATTAAATCAATTATTAACTTATTGTAATCAATTAACAAAGTGAATTAATTCCAATCAGCTAATTACGGATAAGATTATAAATTTAATAGATTTCAATTTGATTAAAATTAAGTTTTAATTACTTTAATTAATTAATGCTTTCTAAATATTATATATAATTCAATAATTATTTTAATTAATTCTATAATTAATTAATCAATATTTTAACTAGTTAAATAATACATCTTTCACTATATGAGTTATGATTATTAGATAAATTATTAAGTAATAATAAGTTATTTACTAGGATGTAAGTTTAGTATTATTTTCATAAACATTGAAATTAATAGACAGTTCAAATCATGATAAGTCATTTATTTTGATAATTTCAGGCTTTATATTTAATAATAGTTTGCCAGTCATTTTCTATTTGAATGGAACTATTTAAAAACTATTATTATAATTAATTTCTTTTTATAATGATGTTTTGGCTTTAGAGATAGAAATGACACCAAAATAGCTATCTATCAATCTAACTTAGAGACACACATCAACTAAATAATCAAAATGTTTTAAAGTTTCTAAAAGTCTCTCATGAAATCCGTAGTACAATAAAAGAACTTGATGCAATAAAATGGCAAATACAAACAAGAATAACAGTGTGAAGATTTTGATAGTTGAGCTTTTGAAGATTGTTTATGATGAATTTGAAAGCTGTAGCAATAATATCCTATATGACCAAGAATTTTTACCTATTTGTGCCTCCATCTTCATGCCTCCTGAGTTGATATAGCGATGAGCAACAAATGTGCATTGTCATGGCTTAGTTAGTGCTACTGGAAGTAACTTGGTGCTAGTGGAAGTGTTCCACCTCTTAGAAACATTGTGAAGGAGTGTAAATGTTCATATTCCATCATAACAAGTTACTGTTAGTCTTTCTTTCTTTCAATGGGAAGAAGACATGTGATAGATATTGCTAATATTGATCGGAGAACCTTCTTGGACTAGGTTAACAAGTTGGTCAGATTTATAATGCCTACACAAATGAGAAGAAATTATCAGGTAAAGCATCATCAATTTTTTCATTTTAAAGGAATTTCCTTACATACAACAAATAATATGTACTAACCAAGATTTAAAATCTCAACCCATGTTGTGATTTCGGTCCGCGACCGGAACGATATAGTTTCAGTACTATATCGTATCGTGCCGATATGTTTTGGTACTTTTTAAATATAAAATATATTAATTAAAAATAAAAATTTTAACTTAAATATTAAAAAAATTTAAAATACAAAAAAATTAAAAAAAAAGGGAAAAGATGCGACCTTTACGGGGTCGTGGAAGCACCGTAACCCACCTCAATCATCGTGTGGAGGCATCGCGACTTTATAGCGGTGTTGGGTGGCGAGTAAAACGATAAATTTCGCTAATATCGCACGACAAGGGTTGAAATTTTATACCATGATATTTTTAAAATTTTGAACAACTAAAAATTCTAAAATTATTTAATATTTTTTGAAATTTTAATTTATTTTAAATTATTTAAAAAAATAAAAATAATTTAAGATTTGATTTT
This sequence comes from Alpinia galanga, assembly GCA_037177395.1. Classification (NCBI taxonomy): domain Eukaryota; kingdom Viridiplantae; phylum Streptophyta; class Magnoliopsida; order Zingiberales; family Zingiberaceae; genus Alpinia; species Alpinia galanga. The sequence continues at coordinate 8,367 of JBAMHZ010427315.1, read as the reverse complement.
GAATAAATTATAAATTCGAATTCAGAATTTTAATTAAAATATCTTTTATTTTAAATTTTAATATTTTTAAAATCAACAGTAAAGTTGTTGTCTTGTGACCTAGAAATCACGAGTTCAAGTTCTGGAAACAATTTCTTGCAAAGGAAGGTAAGACTGCATACAATAGACTCTTCTTCGGGACTCCGCATGGCGGGAGTTCCGATTGGATCGCGATCGTCAGTGGCTGCGATTGGGTTGAATTCTGGCTCGATCGTACACAGTCGCAGTCCGATTGTTGCTGTGGGCCTACTGCCAGCGGCGAGGACGACCTCAGTGACCCCGATGGATTCAGGGGTTGGCTATAGTGCTCTCGGTGAAAATATTGTGCATTCCTCATTACTGTGCAAATCGCGGATCCGACGTTTGAGAATGTGTCGTGCATAGGCGCACATAGATTCGTCGTGCAGGATATCAAATATATATATATATATATACTTTCGTTCCCAATTTCATCGCTTCTCGACTCCAACTTGTGATGATCGTGATTGCAATTTTGTCGTCGACACGATTCCGCCACCGATCATGATTGCAAATTTGCAGCCAATTGCAATCGATTTCGCTGTCAATCGCGATCACGCGATTCCACCACCTTCGATTCCTAATTTGATTGCCAAAGTCTCCTCATGTTCGCTTACCTATCCAAAGTGGTCGCCGCCTTGCCGCTATCTCATTGCTGCCTTGCTAGGGTACTAGTGTCGATGTTGCATTGGAACGGTAAAAATTATCCATTTTGGGTGGTACGCCTCGACATTTCAAACCTTGGTACTAACATTTAAAAGTTATCCAACCTCCAATTGTGTATAAAATTATTGGACCATACTTAGACGAATAATGAAGGAGAGTAAGATAGAGATCCTATCAAACAAGAAACAATAGGGGCCACATAGGGTTACATTGAATGTGATAGTTGGATAAGACTAACACGAATGAGCATTTTCAATTTTCTACTATATTGTAATAAAATATGATATTTCATAGCTCTATTAATATTAATATAACTGTAAAATATCATGATGTATTTTACATATATCGCCTAATGGATAGTGTAGCTCGAGAAATAGGTGTAGAATATATGGTGTAGGTGGTCATAAACAATGGTGTCAACTTCAAGAGAGTTTATGATAGTGAACATTAGGAATTTTCATATCGTGAAGAAGACAGTGAAAAGGGACATCATCAATAAAATTTCATTATAATCATCATTTGTTCATAATTAATTAGGACATTTATTAATGGAGAAGTTGTAAAGCTGGGAGCAATTAGATTTGCAACTTAATTCATATAAAAGTCATCCTAAAAAATCTTAAATTAAAAATCTTGTTCACTTTTGAGGATTAGGAAAACTCTCAGTACTTTATCATTATTGAGGGTAGGAAGGTACAAAGATTTTGAAATTCTATTTTAGAGATTCTTATGATAATATGACCATTGTATGTTGTTATGGCAAGAGGTCATAATAGACTATGTCTATCACTTAATTCATGAAATAACGAAGGAAATCAAGTGATGCCTACAATTGTTAATCAAGTATCAACATTATGTTGATATAATCACTAAAAGATGTAAGAGTTTAAAGGAAAACATGCTCGCTCATTTGACAAATTGATAAGTTTTGAATAAAGGGGGCAGCTTGGTGCATGAAGTTTCCGTTATACGGGGTTTTAGAGAAGGGTCTATTGTACACAGTCTTACCTTGCTTTACAAAAGACTGTTTCAAGAGGTCACAAGGCAGCAACATAAATTTTTTAATGATAAGGAAATTCTAATATTGATTATTGATAATACTATACGTTTCATTATTTTATGTTATTATCTTAATCCAACATATCAATATCAATATAGCTTAGCTATATATGAACATCATAACTACTGCCAAATAAAGAATTAGCTACTAGGACTGTTAAAGAGAGCTATTTATTTTGAGAGATACATGCCTCTTTTAGTGGTCCTTCTACGGTCAAATATAAATTAGATATTGTTAATATAAAATAATTTATTAATAGTCACTATTTACTTATATAGAGCACTATTTTAATCTTGTGCACTTATCTTATAGCTGAATGACAGATACAATATAGAGGATCGATGCCAAATCTGTAAAAGATTAATATATGAATTCTCTTAGTCATTCAAATAGTTGATCCACCTTTTGAAAATATTGCAATGCAAATTCTCTTGCAAATGATTTCAGTAGCTACAATAGTCCAGTTTCATAGCTACAATAGTTCAGTTTTTCACTCATTCATATTGAAGTGTGAAATCACTAAAATTTAAAATTGAGTCATGCCAAAATTTTGGTTTATGACTAGAAGGATATGGTTTCAGTACCATACACGGTTTTGGTATTTTTTAAATATATTAATTAAAAAATATTTTTATTAATATTGATTGTTATAGATCTTTACAATTGAGTTACATTTGAGATGTTAAATGTTGAGTTCAAGTTTTAATATTATCGGGTGAAATGATTGATGTATATTGAGTAAAAGTCAATTTAGGGTTAGTTAAAGTCCACTAAGTAGACATGGTAGGATTATGGAGGTTTGAAATAGATTTAATTTGGATTTATTTTAATCATTTTAAAATTAAACTAAATTTATATATATAATAATTTAATTTATTATTAGTAGTATATTTTATAAGGTTAGAAATTATATTATATTTAACATTTTTTATTTTACCTAACAATCTGTTTCCTTAATGTTAAAGAGGTATTTTTCTGTTATCTCGTGGAAGATGGAGGAAAAAAGAATAACAATCCTTTAAAAAGTTTTTTTTCTTCTTTGTTTACCTTGTGGATGAATGGAGGGAAAAAATAACTATTCTTGAAGAGTTTAAGTGATTTTTTTTACCCTTGTGGATGTATGGAGGAAAAAAAAAATAATAATGAAGAGGAAAAAATTTAACTTAGGTAGGGAATAAAAAAAGATAAAAAAATTAAAAAACAGAAATAGGAAAAAGAAATTTTTTTAAAAAAAGTTGATCACAATGGTCTTTCGCCACGAGGTCGCAACTGCCTCTGTGAGATTGTAGCTTCCTCCCTGACATTGTGAGGTTGCCATGAGGTTGCGACACCTAGCTCCAAACCCAACCAATGATAGTGTCGGCTAGCCAGTGAAACAATAAATTTCACTTATGCTAATCAGTACAACACCGTATCTTAAACCATGGAAATCATCTCTCTTATAATCACTTAGAGAAAAATGATTTATGTCATTATAATATACATCTTCAATCAAAGGTTATAATAAAAGAGAAAGAAGAACAAAAGTTTAGTGATATAAACCCATTTGATACAACTTTAAATATAAGCAATAGTACAATAGTAAGATTATGCAGCGGAATAATAAAAATGTAAGCAACATTAAAAAAATCTTTTAATGTGGTTTAAAATTCCTAGGTTTTACTCCATGGCCTATACACTCATAAGGTAAGTCATCTCTTAAAAATCTCACTATATTTTCTTATAATTTAAAGTGAAGAAATCTCATACAAAAGCTTTTGCAATAAAGATAAACAAAATAAAACAAAAGGAAAACTTGTATAGACAAAATTAGAGTTTAACCCCTTAAGCCTCTAAAAATAAAAGACCGCAAATGAAATAAAGATAATTGGAGCAGTGGAGTGGCAATACAATGAACTCTGTTAGATTGTTGAATGAGCTCCCTTTGACCTTCTATTTATAGCCTTTGAAATGACCTTAGATAAGCCTTAACCAACTATTCCAATTATTTTGTTTAATTCTCATCAACTCAAATTGCCAATCGATTGATCATAGGAATCTTCTTTACTAGTTCTTCAGTCGGCCTAATACTATTTCAGTTGTCTTAATAGATGTTGTTTATCATCTAGTTGATCGCGATTGTAGTCAATTGAAAAATAGTCGACTCAAATTTAACCTAATTGACTAAAGTGGATAAGAAGCACTCGGACAATCTAATTTTCAAATTTTAAAGAGTGGTTTAGTCGACTTCTGAGTTGACTTAAATCAAACAAAGCAAGATATTTATATTAATTGGCTTGCTAATTGACTCAACTCCCTTCAGTTGACTCAAGTTGAAATATTTGTTTGTGAGCAAAACGTGTTCAGTTGACTTCCAAGTGGACTCAACTGGTCAGTTGATTGTGGCCTACAAATACCTTATTTTTTAGTCAAGTACATACCTAAGTAAAAGTTCTCAAAAACCTAAGATCACAAGTTCTCTTGTAACCTCTCACAACTCACATGCTAGGAGTCCTTGCCTTCAAGTTTTCTTTTGCCTGTTAGGAGTCCCTTCTATAGGACTTCTTTGATTTTCTAGGTATCTGATCAACCTTGAGGACTTCTTGTTTGCCAACTAATGTTGGACTTCTCCATCTACTAAGTATCTAATCAAATTGACACTTCTAGATCTGTCTGCTCCTATTGAACTTTTCTATTTGCCAAGTATTTAATTAATTTGACCTACTTAAACTTTTCCAACCACTGCACTTGTAGTTATCTGCCAAGATTTTTGCACTTTTACACTTGACAGAACTTATAAGCAAATACTAACTTATAAATAAATACAACATTAACCTAACTTAAATCCTTTTGTCGAATACACCAATACCATTTGGAACTCACCACTTAGGGTAAGATTGCACCAATAAATTTTTGGCAACTAATTATAGAATTTATCTTTGGACGTTTTTTCATAGCATCTCAACCCTATTTCTCTCATATTATCATGTATTGAGATTGCACCTAATGTTTTGTATATGTATAGTATGTTACGCAAATATTATTTGTCAATCTCTGTTTCATGGACAACCATGATACTTCTAATAATAAGAGCCTCATTATTTGGATCACAAGCCTCTTTGTTAATTCCATCTGCAGTAGTTTTACTCATAGATGGGTTCTTTATATTAACATAACATTCTTTAAGTAGATTAAGTCAATATTTTTTCTGAAGACATTCATGATATCAATAAAGTTTCTGCCTTGTGATCAGAAGTGATGGATTCGAGTTTTGAAATCAGCCTCTTGTAAAAAAAACAAGATAACACTCTGTATAATAGACCCTTCTCCGGGACCTCGCCCGATAGGAGCTTTGTACACTAGACTACCCTTTTTTATTCATGATATCAATGGTCATTTTCTCTACACATGGAACATCTTGTCAGTATGAAGGTGCCCTTAGCTTGATTTTTCTTTCCCATCATGTGGGTTTGATTGATTCTAGTTGAAATCTCTTAGGATCGTGAAATTGTTGTCTCTTGCCAAGTGAGATCTTCCTTTCTTGTAACTCACTGATTTTCTCTAGACTTCTACTGTAAATGTTATTTGATAACCTTCTTCAACAATTGCATGGAATGCGTGGCAAATTCAATTTCTAGGTTATATTTCACCAAGCTGATTATCATTCTTATCCAATGAGACATGGCTCTTCACTGATTGCTATACTCGGATATATCAACTGTTATCTTGCTTTAGTCAGTGGAACTATTATATTCAGTCTTAATTCTATTCAAATTTCCTTCTTAATATAAGACAACTAGAAAAATTTGGTCAGACTGCTTAAGATCTCATCAAATCCTACATTCCCGTTGATCCAACCTTATATGTAGAAAATTTAGTGAACCTTGAAGAATCAGCTCATCCTCATTAGAATTTCAATATTTCCAGATAATTGCTTATTTGACATCTAGGTGCAGATGTTGGTAGCCTATGTTATGAAGATTGTCAAAGTTCAGCCATCTCATCTTGTAGATTGATCTCTTCAACGTTTCTCCCACACAATCAGGCCATCATTCCACAAAATTAATAAAACAATGATTTTGGACATCTAACAACTTGACCTCTAATGTTTCAAGATTTAATTTCTTTATAAAAATTATATCACAATTCACTCTTTCCTCTTGAGAGTAGACTCAAAGATAATTCATATAGTATGTAGATGAAAGATCCATGCTGGTATAGGTTTAGCAAGAAATGAGTGATTCTTGAATTAATATGAGAACTTGAACCTCTGTTAGCAAAACCTCAATAACTTTTTCTTAAAGAGTTGCAATTTTGATCCGTTCTTCCTTGAAACTAGACACAGATTTTTTAAATGGTATATTGACTCTTGGATGAGGCCTCCATATAGCAGGAAAATTGATTGATTTCGTGAAATGAATAGCTGAGTGATAAGCCTTAGCTTGTAATTGATGCAGCTCAAAAAATTGTAGAACAAAGTAGAAATACATTCAGAAGAGATAACCAGGATGCCACTTGAATTAGGGTGATAAAGAGAACTTGAAGACAGTTTTGAGTACCATTCCAGCCTCTTAGGTGTGAGAACACCTCAAGAGCTGGCTTTGCTTAAATCAGTGAACTGCACTTCATCTATAAAATAGTGAGTGAGTAGGCAATCCACATTTCAAGTTTTGAAACTGATGTTAATCATAAACCTAGAGGCATTGTTTATATGATAGTTAATTGCACTAAACTGAGACTTGGAAGATTTGTGAGGTATGATACTGCAAGGACAGACTTACAAACACATTCAGACTTAATTAACCTAGTTGAATGGAACAAAGGAACTTTCACATTTACTAGACTTATATGATTGTTTATATAAATATATTTTGTTTTGTTAATATTATTCCTTGAATAAAACTTGTAATCAATCAAGGCATACTCCTTTTATTTTTTACATCATGAATCTTAATAAAACTAATATTTGTTCTCACTCAAATCTTAGAAGTAAATCCACCTTACTAATTGACCGTTGAATAATTATACTCCTTTTACAGGGAGCAGATGTACTAGTTGGGGGAAGGAGACACAGCCTCGGCAGGACATTCTATGAGCCTACTGTACTTGGAAATGTCAATAATGAGATGCTTATATCTAGGTACAATCTATGGCCTTCAACTTTTCTGTCTTGTTTATTCTGATGTTGTGTTGTTCAATGACAACCCAATTGCAGTGAATGATAATAACTATGATCGGGTGCTATTTGACCTTTTAGTGACTATTGAATTCATTAGCTTTTAGACAATACTGCAACTTGATTTTGTTAGCCTTATATTATTTTAATTCTCTACTACTTTAATGTTAGACTAAAATCTATGCAGTCAAGAAGTATTCGGCCCAGTTGCACCACTTTTACGCTTTAAAACTGAAGAAGAGGCTATACAGATAGCTAATGATACAAATGCAGGTTATTTCCTAAGTTCACTGCTTATTTGTTTCTGTATAGGTTATACAGTAGCTTTTTTTGTGCTTTAATATAATTGAAAACATTTTGCTTTGATTAAATTTTAGTTATGATATGCATGATCAACTGCATCCTTGAGGGTTAGAACGGTTAGTCCAGCATGATAGGAATCAAATTGGAGCTTAGACACATATGGACATATATAGGTAGTTGTATGCTTGTGAATATATGACTACTTGTAAAAACAGTCACATTTCTAGAACAACTGAAGTTAGTGACAATAAGACACCATTTCTTACTCCCACATTCATGAATTGAGCAAAATTGCACTCTTCATTATTTCTTTTCAAATTTATTTGTGTTAACAATATAACTATTTAAATTATTATTTTTCCTAATAATTTGAATTTTTGGAGTAATGGTTAGTTAATCCACTTTGGCCATTTTACTAAAGGGTGCACTTAAGTTTTTATATTTCTCAAAGGGTGCATCATACTTTTATATTTCCCAAAGAGCGCATTTCTTTTCTAAAATACCCTTCTCATTAAAAAAAATTAAAAAAATCTATATATATAAAAATCACCGCCATAGCTACTGTGACCTGACCACTACATGACCAAGGATGACTCTGACCTAATTGCTGTGATCACCTGGCCGCTCAGTCAGGTGGCCTTTAGCTGCACAACTAGACTATGCGGTGGCTAGGTCGCGATTGCCTGGCCACAGCTGCTTGACTGTGTGCGATCAGGCCACAGTGCCCACTTGGTCGCATTGTGGTCAGGTTGTGGCCACAGTAGTTTTTTTTAAAGATTTTTTTATTTTTATTTAACAAGAATGACATTTTGGGAAAGAAGTGCACTTTTTGGGAAATACAAAAATATGGTGCGCCCTTTGGAAAATATGAAAATTTAAGTATGCTTTTTTGGTAAAATGCCCATCCACTTTTACACGTTAGGTCCAAAATCATGTGTTGGCTTTGAGCCAATCAAGTATAGCCTTCTACATATGAAGAAGTGTTAATAATATAAATAAATTAGTCCTTTTCTAAGAGTTTGAGCTGTTGGGATAAGTGGTAGCTATCAACTATATTATTTTCAATAGAAGATCATGTTGATGAAGCTTTCTTTATCCAGGGTCATTGAAGTTTTTTTCATTATGA